>WYDI02015798.1:0-71485 GCA_009867235.2 Psittacus erithacus | reverse complement strand
TCAAAAACGCAGTACTGCACCAGCTACTAAGAAGGAGAAAAATGACTGCTACTGCTGAACCCAGGACACACATCCAGCCAGCATTCCTTATTTTATATTGGTAGGAAGGAAGGACTATATAGAAAACCAGCAATTTAAAAGAGGTGCCGAAAGCTGTGGAAAAGTGAAACCGCCTGAGCCTGTGTAACACAAAGAGGTAGAAGGGAATCCTTAGGTGTCTCAATAAAAGGAAGTACTGCACTACTGAAGTGTTTTTACTTTTGAATGTAGTATTTGATGCAAATGCTGAATATTCAGTTCTAGCGCATAACATTTAAAAAGAAAAAGTCCCAACTGGGTACAGGAAAGGCACTGCCTAAGATCGAAGAAAAGGCTTTAATGGAAGAGAAGAAAGCCCTTTATCATTTTAGTGTGATTTGATTTTGTGGGATGACTTGGCTACAAATAATAATGTGGAGAATATATATAGTGTTACATAAATCTTTAATGTGTTAGATGATGCTAGGCTGTTGGATGAAGCTATTGGAGAGTTTGGAGCCAGACCAATTAAAGGTAGGCGCTAGACGCTTTTTAAAACTTGAAGATGAAGATGCCAGTAGGGGAGCAAAATTTAATTAAAAATAATAATAAAAGAATAAAATCGTAACTTTAGATCAAGACAGCACCTGGGGGGGAGGGAACAGCGCCGTTTTGACTAGATGTATGGGTTTCATTAGGAGTAACTGACCTGTGATTTTAAACAATAGACTAAATGGTTTTTCTGGCTGTGAATTTGCTTATTATACTCAGTGAGTAAGAAAGTAGTTTCCTTTCACTGGTTTTAATTATGAATTCTCTGCTTGCAAAATTTTAATACCACAGAGTTTCCAAAGTTACGGAAAGAGCTTATCAGCAAATGCTTAAAATAAATGATTCGAGTAGTGAGCATAACCACAGGAAGGAAGATCATCTCTTTAGTGAGCAAATTAAATAAAAATTAAACCACCTTGTTTGGTTGGTTGGTTGGTTGATTTGTTAAATTAATGTTTCTCAGTTTTTTTGTGGTAGTAGTGTACAGTTTTAAAATGGGCTCAGACACAATTTGCTGTAGCTTAAAAGACTCTTCGTCAGCTGAGCAGGTTGACTTGAGGCACCATACTAGCCTTCCTCATGTGTGAAACAAACTATACCAGTGAAAAAGGTAAGTGACAAACTCAGTTACCCTGTATTTTGTCAGGCTGCATGTAAAAATGGGTTAGAATTTGAGCAGGGAGTTTAACATGGTGCCACCAAGTTACTAAGCTGTTAACTAGGTAAGCTGATAACATACTAAATTGTTTGACTTATGTCAAAAGTAGCGAGGCTATTTAAGCCTATTGCTAATGCCAGCAATTTTATTCCGTCATGGAGATACTGAACAGTGTTCGGACTAGCACTGTTGGGAAAATGCTCTTTGCAAGTCTGGTTTCCTACAGCAGCTTGGAGAACAGAAGGAGGCTGGCTCACCTGAGCCCCTCCTGAGGTGTGCCAGCCACCAGAGGACAAGCTGGTGACTGCTGGAGGTGGGCCAATGGGTGGTACCTTTTTCCATGGGTGCAGTTGTTTGCACAGCACACACACGTCTGTCTACATCCTGATCTGCTGCCTACCGTATGTTGGCATTTCTGCTTTACACAATGGATGGAGACTGCTCTTTGGTTAATTCAATAGTTTGTTTTTTCTTTTTCTTCTTTTTTTTCTAATTTCATTTGTAACAGACAAATGCAGACCTGTTATTTCCATCTCTCTTTGAACTTCAGGAAAGTTCATGACAGCCAGGAAAATAAATCTTACATAATTAATTCAGTGAAAGTTTCCAGACCTTTCCTTTATGCTGTTTGATAGATTTTTGTAAGTCATGTAAGATGACCGGCGCAATGACAAAGCAGAGTTAGGAGTAGACATTGAAAAAGAATTAATTTTAAAGCTGTAGAAGTAATTCAGAGACCTCGATTAACCTGTGAAGGGTTAAAGAGTATTATTTGCTTATGTCAGGTTTGTTTGGTCAGGGCTACATTAACTAGAGTGATATTTACCTTTTAGCAGCAAAGATCTCTAATGCTCTGGAAAAATTATAAAGAGAGGATTGTGAACTTGCAAGGTCTTCATTCTTTCTGATACTAAAAATCTTACACCAACATTGAGGAACAGAAGTGTCTCAATTAGTGCAGAAGTTGGGAAAAAGTTGAGCTTTCAGAACCATCCTAACAGTTTGCTATCTGTTGACATGGACTTCAGCTTCTCTGTCTGAAGACTTACAGATCATGTCACTTCTCTTTGATTTAGTATTCTTTAGCTATTTTAGACACATGCAATGGATATAATAAACCCAGTGTTGTTCACCTGTACAGTAGCTTTGTAGTACCACAGAGGGCACGTGGTGTGTCAGGGCGTTGTATCATAAGGACACTTAAGGAACCTGACTTTTACCATCTTCTTACAGGAAAGTCACTTCTCCATCTTCTTGGGGAATAGTTTTATAGTTATTTTCTTGCAGCTTATTTAGCAATATACAATGTTTATATAGAGTGGAACATTTCTTGTGTTTCTGCTTTATAGATAAGATTACAATAATTTGTACCATTTATCTAAAAGCATAGCACAGATAACCTGAATTTACCTAGAGTAGACATTTCCTTATAAAAAAGGGGGAGGGAGGAACTCTAGTTAAAAGGGAATTCTGATTCGCACATCGTCTCTGGAGCTTTTAGTATATGCTGCAAAATGTGAATTCATGTAGCAGCATTTTGAACAGGCTTTACGTGTAAAATTATATGAATTTGTAAGATTAAAAAAAGTGTTTATTTGCCAGTATCTGAAACCTTTTCCCCCTTGCTTTTAAATACACTGTGAAAGAACATTGGGTAATGCATCAATTGATGAACAATTAGAATTATTTCAGAGTATTAAATGCATTTCCTGAAACAACTTTCTTTTTTAAAGTATTTTTACTTAGGCATACTGGCACTGAACATGAATGACTTTTCTTGGACTATTAAGTTTGTTTCTTTGGCTCATAGAAAATGACTTCTGAATTGGTATCTATATTATTTCAAGGTATACTTTCAGATTAGGAAAATGTTTTTTGCCTGGACAATGTTGAATTCAAATTTTCAGAGGCTGTAATAGTTGCCAAAGACTGTGTCCTTTTGAACACCAAATACAGCTGCACTCATAGCAGAAAATACCAGAAATTGCCTTGTATTTTCCAGATTATGATTAGGTTGAGGGATAATAGTTTGAATTTTAGACTTCGGACGCGCAATCCCAGTTTGTATCTGTTTAACGTACAGCCTGTCTGTTGCAGTCTTGCAAATGTTAAATGCCAAGCAATATCAACTTCAGAAATTTTTGTCAGCACCCTGACAGCATGGATGCTGTCTTACTAAAATTACTAAGCAGTTATGTTGTGTTAAAAAACCTGGCTATCAGTACTGCTGGCACCTCCTTTTACATCCCAGACCAGGCAAGGTAACAGCTCTTCCAGCTTACTACTTGACTTGCTTCATAAATGCTCTTTGCTTACTGCAATCTCATGTGAGCTAGTAACTCCTTACCTTTAGTACTTTTCCTACTTTCCTCATCAAAGATAACATTTTTCATGCATTTATAATAAGGTGAAAAGTAGTTTAAAATTTCCTGAAACAGCAAGAAATGCACATCACATATTTATGTATCTTACTGCTTTGTAGTGTGCCCTTAAGCCTGTTGTTGTGGCACTTCGCTTGCCGTAAATCATTAACCCTCAGAGCCAGTATGTTGTATTTTGTGTAACTGTGTAATTTGGTACTCTCTACAGTGACTAGTAAGAACTACTAGAGTACATGAGTATTTTGTTTTCTTAATGCTTTAATTCTCACTAAATTATTTTGTCAGTTAATTTTGCTTTTAACAGAGCAGTATGTCTTATGGTACGGGTAGCAGTGAAATATTGTAATAATTTAATTCTGGTATTGCTGCATCTTTTTTGCATCAGACAAAGTTATTTCAAATGTAAAGCAAGTTACTGACATTCTCCTTTTCCTCGACTAGGCTTTCTAGCTATTTTTCATTGCAGTTCAGGGAAAGTGCAGATTGGAAAAGCACTGAACAATTGTCTCTGCCTTTGTGAAGGCATTTTAAAAGTCATTCTTGTAGCTTAGAATAACTGCCTTATATGAACATGAGTATGCTTGTTAATTCAGATGAGAATGGCTTTCCTTCTAAGTTACATTTGGCAGCTACCGCCGGCTATCTCTGTTGAGCACACTGCTGTAGGCCCTGCTGTTTGGAGAGGTGTTTGACTTTTTTTGTGTCAGTCTTCAACATTATTGCTTCCAAAACACTCTTAGATCTGTATTCTCTGATTATGCAAGTACGCTTCCCATCTTCAGAAATGATTCTACCTGAAAAATAATGCAGCTATTCATATTGCAGGTTATTTTTTTGTTCTTTAATGCAAGTGAGAAAAAAAAAAAGGGATCTTTAATAACAGTCAGTTGCACTGTGAAATTCACATTTCTCTTTATGGTTTTTTTTTTACAGGAAAAGCTCTTGTCCAGATCTCTTCAAAGAGGTGAAGATCTTCAGTTTGATCAGGTAGGACACTTGTAATTGAAGGCATTTATTGGATTAGTGTGGCCTCTGTTTTTGCAGAATAGTGGTTCCACTGGTTTATTAACTTGGAACATTCACATCTGAATCTACGTCAGAAGGTCTATATTTTGAATGTTAGTCAGACTTTTATTTTCCAGTGTAGATATGATAATAACTACTAGAAAAGATCAATTTTTTGAAGGTGGCAGTGAAAGCAACTGGAGGAAAGATGCTGAAATGTGGTAGGGGCCAAAAAGACTCAGTTTATTTCTATTCCTGGTAACAGGCTTTGGGTAAACTCAGCTTATATCACTTATTGTTTCAGTGTTTGGAGTTCTGCTTTTGTAAGCAAATAGTGTTAATTTCAGTAACATGGCTTTTATTGAGGGCTTTTTGATTCCATGGCAGAAGGCATAAAGTAGTGTCAAGATGCTGCTTTGTCCTTTGCTGAGTGTATAGTTCCATTGTGAGGCAATTCTGTTTCGCTTAACAATAAATGAACTGAACCTGGAATAACAGCTCAATTTATTAATGTTCATTGTCTATATTTCTCATCCTTTCTTGGCATAGGCATGTTTTTGCCTTGTTACTGTTTCCTCACAATGGAGAGACAGCATTCAGATAAACTCTCGTTAATTGTCTGTTCCTGTTCTTAACAGCATCTTATTGTATGAAGTTTAGTGTTCTGTCCGTATCTTCTGTAACTGTATTTTTGTTTCATGCTTTCCATTGCTCCTTGGGTATATGTATTAGACATTGCAGTGAAATCTGTGGATCTGCCCTTACTTTTCAGTTAATAGCCGTCTGTGTACCTAATCTCCCTCCTCCCAAAAGAGAAACAAATAATAGCACATAATATTTGACGCGTAATTTTCTTTTCAAAGAAAAAGAAAAAACAAAGCCACTACCAAAGGTCTCACATAACCTTTTAATGTTTTCTAACCTAACTTTCTGTAAGGCCATTATCTCCTAAGTTGAAGTTTACTCATAAGCAAGGAAAATGGGGGAATAGGACATACATTCTTTGGTGGCTACAGTATTTTGTTTTAAAGCTGACCAAAAGCTAAATAAAATACATAATTGGAATGATCTAAAGAAATATGTAAATCAGCAATATTAATAATTTTTCTAATCCTGCCCCCCTTCCTACTGACACATCTTTCCTCAGTTAAGGTTGTTTTCTGTAAATCACTAGCAACCATGTAATAAGCCACAAATAGGTTCTAAAAATATGCTGTGAAGAAAAAAAAAAGCATATAACTTTTGAAATATATTAATATAAAAATAAACTTGTTTTTCTAAAAATGTACTTTAAAAATAATTTGGTTTGATTTTGTGTATGTTCTTATTTTGTTCTATTTTTAATTGTAATGTACTTCGGGTTCTTTGAGATCTGGATGTAATGATGCTGATTAACTACTTTAGAAAGTCAGAGCAGAATGGCTCCCTTGTGGTGACAGGGATTGTGCATTTTGATACAGAATTTGGAAGGTTTGGCAAAAGGAATTAACATTGCTGTTCTCTGTTCATTGCTGGGTGTATGAAACGCACATTAAGATCAATTCTCCAACAGTGCAGAAGATTGCTGAGTAGGAGATTGCCAAAGTATGGGGGAGAGAAGGGTCCAGAGTGCAGAGCAGAGAGACAGCTACAACTGGAGCTACTGCTACAACAGCTAGAGCTGTTGTCCTGCCAACCTTATTCACCTAGAGATCTTTATGAAATTTCAAATTTGAGTCTAAAAAGTGGCTTTAGCTTTATCAATATGGTGTCTGAGCTAGTAAATGTACCTCGTGAATAAAAAGAGCGTGCTTGAAACACAAGCGATACTCTTAAGAGTAAGAAGGTATATAGTTAATACTTGTTCTCTTAGCTAAGTAAGTGACAAGGGATGGAAGAGAAATGTGTGTAGCGTTGCCTATCCCTGTAATGAAAACATAAGATAGCTGTTTAATGGGATTATAGGTTGTTTCTGTTGGAAGCATAACCAGACCAAGAGTACTGCTATTAGTCTGAGTGTGCAAAATGAATAGTTTTTAAATTTCAGATAAGACAGTTCTTTGTCACTGAGGTTTTAATTGGAACACAAATGTAGATTTAGCTAAGAGAGATGGAACTTTGGAAGATGAGAAGGAAATTTTGTGTTGATGCAGCTCTAAACTATTAAAAATTTAGCATTTTAGTATCAGTAATTTCCCTTCATCATTCCTAGTGCACCAAGAAGCTACTGGACAGGAATTTTTTCGTAGAGCGTATATTGCATTTCTTAAAATATTTTTGCTTGTACAGCTTGAAATTGAAATAGCTTGTATATTTCTTCTGTTACTTCTTGTAGGAATCGTACTTGGCAATTTCCTGCGCTTGCCCTAAGACACCAAAACTTTATGATCATGCAGAAGCATATCTTGGCCATCTCAGTGACTGAAAGCAGATGTATCTCTGAGGTTCAGGCTTGTTCATGATTAGGCACAACTTGAGCCAGGTTTTCAAGATCAGGATTTTGGCCATAGCTGCAATTTGGGCTCTAGCATCTTACTATAATTTTTCATATCTCTCTCTCTCCTTGTTTCTCAGTGTACTGTTGCATATGTTGAGTGCAGCAATTAGCAATGTGTTACGGCCTTTAAGACTGGAGCATGCTTTGCTGTTTTGTTCCAAGGAATATAAGTATTCGTCATGATGACTAGTGCAGCCCTGTCCTCTTGGGCATTACAGAATCCCTTTGTCTGGGTTGCTGCTTTCAACATAGACATAATGTAATGCTAAAATAAAAGGGTTTTCTTACAATTTTTATATAAGACAATCTTGAATTTAGTATCCAAGAGGTATGTGAATTATTTTAAATAAAAAGAATAAGCATATAGCTTGTGTTCTGCTTACCAGCTATGTAATATGAGCAAAGATTTCATCTTTCTGATAATTCTAGTGTCTTCTCATTTGAACATTAAGGGTGCAAAACTTGGCAGGAAATAAATAATTATAATCTAAACCTGATTTTTCATTTGAAGAGGAAAATGCTTTGTAACATCAGTAGTTTCTGGTTTTAGCACTTCACTAGTGACAATGTTTTTAACTCATGTGCTACAGCTTGTTTCTGTGGAAGATCATGTAAACTGCCTCACTGCTGGAATGGTTATGAATGGTAGTGGTATTAATACGCTGTGTAAGCTTGCAGGAAAACCTAAGGAAAAAATTTAGTAAAGCTTAAAATGAAGTTTTCTTATTTTTCTTCTACTAATAAACACATCAGTCCAGAAGGAGAGCAGAGGAGTAGAAATGCTTTGTGGGGTCATTTTGCATTGAGAGCAGTGGGTAACTTCAGTGCTTGCTTCATCTTTTTCTGTCCTTTTGTGGGTATTCTTGCTGTATGGGCATAGCACTTTGCAATATATTGGATATATCATC
Source organism: Psittacus erithacus (assembly GCA_009867235.2). Lineage (NCBI taxonomy): Eukaryota > Metazoa > Chordata > Aves > Psittaciformes > Psittacidae > Psittacus > Psittacus erithacus. The sequence goes on along the minus strand of WYDI02015798.1, from coordinate 63,487 downwards.
ATATTTAGAGATAAAGAACTTGTTATTATTAGAGAAAGTGAAATTAATGTACTTCCACAGTGTTGTGTTATTTCGAGTATGGGAATTGACAGTAAATCCTGAAGGCAAAACACATTTTGGATAGCTGTGGTTGGTGATAGACCTTTTCTTCATCAAGTTCATCTTTGGCTTTTAATCTAAAGATTACCTTGATGATTTTATGCTTAATCTAACACCTTTAGTTTTGTAACTCATGAGGAGAGTTCGTTCTTCCTGCTTTCTGAATAATTTTTTTTCCCCAAATATTTTAATGCTTTTAACTTAACGATTTCTGCTCATGGCTGGAGTGAGGTCAACAGAAATGTTTGAGTGCCTCAAGCTGATGCAAGCAGCATATGAAATCTCAGTGAAGATTTTTCAAAGCTTTATCAATACAAATGAGTCTTTAGAGTTCTTTTTTCCAGTGCTTCCTTTTACTGAAGGATAATAGTTTTAATAGCCCACAAGTCTCAAATTTTCTCAGTTTTTCTTTTGTCGTCTTCTTTCCACAAGTTTTCACTATTGTTTTTTTTTTTTCCAAGGAAGTTTGTCCGACCTCTGCCATATCAGAAAATTCTCTTGAACAACATCTTAATTTGTACGTGTTCCTTTAGAATCATAGAATTGTACATGTAACTTTAGAAACAAAAACATGTAACTATAGAATCATGGCGAGATTCAGGGACATTCTAAAATCTCTGCTGTTTTTTTCCCTTCAATGGTTTTATAGGGGTTATCTGTATAAATTTAGCATTCTGTGATCCCTGTGAACTTTGGAACATTTTGCTTAAATTTATTATAGTAATTGACTTGGTGTGTCATATTTACAGTAATTGCCCTAGGTGGAAATGATATCTAAACTTGCCATTTTATAACATTATATGATATATTTTTTTTAGCATTAAAGCCCAATTTGAAAGAATGATGATAATTCTAGAATTTTTAGATTGCTTCATCATGCTAAAGTATTTTTCTTCCTTTTTTTCAGTTGATAAGCTCTATGAGCTCAGTAGCAGAGCACTGTCTCCCTTCCTTATTACGCACCTTGTTTGACTGGTACAGGCGTCAAAATGGAACAGAAGATGAATCTTACGAATATAGGCCTCGGTCTAGCACAAAATCGAAGGGGTAAGGGTTTTCCGTGAAAAGTCTGTTTGATTTTTTGGTGTGTTTTCTTGTAAGAAAATGTGTGCTTGGTACTTTTTTGAAGAGTATTTATATTTGGATCTGTTGTTACCTAAATCTGTGTAGAAAGAGCATGAGCTTCTTTGAGGTAGTGTATTTAGCTTGTGTAGATGATATGCGTGAAGTGACTTAATTATTTTGGGGTTGATGTACAGAAGGAGGTTGGATGCTGGTAATTTCAAGCTAGCCTTTCCCTTTTTGAATTGTTTTGGTTGTTGGCAGGTCCTTTCAGGAAGGTGCGAGATGTCAGTGCTGCTCCAAACCCCAAAGGCTTTCCTTTTGTATATGTGTAGCAGTGATTGCATGTAATATATGTATACCACTTCTCTGAAATATTTGTGTTCAGTCTTATGTATGATATGTGTGTTCTTGATTTCTTACTTTAGGGATGACCAGCAGCGTGAAAGAGATTATCTACTTGAAAGGAGGGACTTAGCTGTAGATTTCATTTTTTGTTTAGTTTTAATAGAGGTTCTCAAACAGGTAAGTTCCTTTGCTTTGGCAAACTTCTTTTAATCTTTTGCTTTTAATGTCAGTTTTGATCATATCCTTTAAATTTTTATACTAAAAACTGGAGCATATGTATGATGAGCATATGTATGATGAGCCTATGCAAGGCTGTAATTACACTCTCAAGTATATAAAGCCTTTGACCCTCTCCTGTCTTTTCTTTATATGCCTGCATTATCTCAGTTCATGTCTTGAATCCACTAAGTCAGATCTGCTGATGTACTTCAAGAAGCAAAACTGTAAAAAATAACATTTTACTTACATTCAGTACCTTTCATCTGCTTAAACATTTTTGAAATACAATGTGAAATCATTGAATGACAAGATTAAAATGGCACTATGTACTTACATTGTAGTACTAGATGTCATGCTACATGTCCGTTCATACAAAATTTGCATTGGTGTATGGACAACAAGATCGAGTTTGGCTTCAAATAGCAGCATTTTTTCCTCAAATTTTTTCAAGAGGAGAGAACGTACTGTTAGAAACGGCTTGAAACATGAAGCAGACAAGCAAATTTCAAAAGCTTCAGTAGTTTGTCTTTTAGGTACAGACACAGGAAAATCAAACCGCTTTCTGTACTAAGTAAAGCAAAAACTGTGGTTTAGTTTGCAAATAATTTTTGGGAGATTTATGTTTATGTGGTTGTGTATGACATGTTTGTGACATAGGGAAAAAAAAGCTGCCTGTCCTTCTCTCAGACAAAGTGATATTCCTATACTACATGAGCAGAGATGCAGGGAACAGTATTAAAACCATCAAACTCTTATATGTGAGTGTTTTACAGACAATCTTTAGCTCATGCTCTCTCCCTAAATTTTCTATGAGTGCAAAAGAAAAAGGAAAATAGAATAGATTATTTGGTATTGGAGGGTTGTATGGATAGCTTCTGTATTTTGAACTGGTACTAGTTTTTCTGCTGAGTAGAGTACGTGTTGCCAGTGATTGACTGGCAGAGAGAGGTGCCAAAGTTTTGGTTTTGAAGAGAGTCTGTTATGACTGCTCTAATGCTGGTAAGCCTCTCATGCCTGTACTCCAGACAAGATAGGTATTTTTCTGATAAGGATATTTTCCTCTGCTGAAGACCCACAATGGGCCACTAAACAGAGATACACTAAGTAAGAGAATCCTTCAGTCAATTTAGTATTAAAAGTTATCTAAAAGGGTGTTCTGCCTTTAATGTGGGTCTGCAGTGAGGCAGTCAAAGCGCAGAAAGGATGGCTTTTTATCAGTAAACATATTTGCATTCAAATTACATTCATCTTCCTGGGATCCCTATCATTATTTAATTCTTAGAAACTGGTTTTAGTTTCTAAAAACTAAAGGGTATGATCCAGCCCTGTCTGTGAAATGCACAGAGCAACCAGAGAGAGTGTGACACATACAACCTATGTAGGAACAAAAATCTTTTGCTTAAATGACAGCATATTACTCATTGTATGAATATGCGTGTAAATAGCTACTCCCAGTAACTGGACAATTTCTTGGGAAAATAACTTACTTGATGCAGAAGAGTACGAAATTCTCAAGCAGTAAGTGCTTCATTTTCTGCAGACAAGACAGTAGTCTTTTTTTCTAATGTATTTTAGTGAAAATCTTAATCATTCTTCAAGCAGTAATGTTTGCTGGGGTTATCCCAGTCACTACATAAATTGTGCTGAAAATTTAAAGATATCATGACTTCATAATTATTTATAGTGCTTTTTTAAAAAAATACATTTAATTTTTAAATAAATGTTTTCTTTTAAGCCTGAGAAAAGTGGTGATGTCAAAGAGAACCTTGGTAAAAAAGAGCCTTCTAATCAATGTTTCATTTTGATTTCTCACCAAATTATTACTTCTTTCTAGGAAGGGTTTTGCATGTTCTGGCTGCTTTCCTCTGCAGAAAGTCTAAAATGGAGATTATTATCTCTTCTGCATTCTTAGTTTTTGGTTTTGTCTTCCTTTATATTGAGATGAATTGTGTTTTGAGGCTAAATCTGAATAACACCTCACAAGGCAGAAAGCATGGAAAGATGCATAGTTAACCTAGTCTAATAAATTTAGATGTCAAATGCATATTGTTTACATTACTGTTGTTTTTACTAATTTAATCCCTAAAAGCCAGTATGCAGAATAATTTAAGAGAATTTCGGTGCAGGTTGTGTAAATGTTCAGACATTGCAGAATTAACTTGGTACCATATGCAAGCAAAGGATGTGTCGTTTGACACTGGTGGGAGTGATTTTTACATGCTGTTGCAGAGTACTGTTTACTACTTCATACATACATATGTATGTATATATACATGCATAGTTACATACATATAAATGTATCTGCATTTCAGATACCTGTTCATCCAGTGCCAGATCCTTTAGTACATGAAGTTCTAAACTTGGCTTTTAAGCACTTTAAACATAAGGAAGGGTAAGTTTCACTTGTGTACTTCAAAATATTTTATGTATTACAAGCCTGTGCTTGAATGTTGTGATTGTTCCTCTTTGCCTTACATGTGGCATATTGATGATAATACTGTGAACAAACACTGATTGATATCTTTAAACTGAGAATGTATCTTGAAAGAACACATCTGTGTTTCATAGAATTATAGAATGGTTTGAGTTGGAAAAGACCTTAAGATCATCTAGTTCCAACCCCCTTGCCATGGGCAGGAGGGACATGTCGCCAAAGGTTCTTTCCAGCCTGGCCTTGAACACTGGCATAGAGCATTTGCCACTTCTTTGGGCAACCCATTCCAGTGCCTCACTACTCTCACAGTAAAGAACTTCTTGCTTATATCTAACCTAAATCTACCTTTTTTCAGTCCTCCTGATTGGTTGGCCTGTAGCAGACCCCCACAGTAATATCCCACATCACAATTTTCCTTTGACCTTAACCCACAAGCTCTCAGTTGGCCCATCACCCATCCCCAGGCAGAGTTACATACTCTCTAGCTGATCATTGACATAAATAACTACGCCCCCTCCCCATCTGCCCAGCCTGGCTTTCCTAAAGAGCCTATGACCTTCCGTTCCAACACTTCAGTGAGAGGATCCTTCCTACCATGTTTCTGTGATGCCAATATCGTGTTTAGTATATTGCTGAGTTTATTTTGCTTAGAATATGTGGAATGGTTTGCTTTGCAAGCCAAAGTAAGAAAAGTCAAAGTTTGGATAACTATAGTAAACTTCCTGTACAGAATATGTCTCTTATGTTGACCCAATGAAACTACATGACTTTAAATGTCACCCATGCATTTTATGCTTGACTTCTATTATTTTCATGGTAATAATTTGCCTTGCTAGGGAGCAACCTTTTTGCAATTGAGGATACGCTTAGGGGTTAGAAGAACAAAGTTGTATTAATAATTTTTTATTATTTTAAATACCTTTAGGTATTCAGGAACCAACACTGGGAATGTGCATATTATTGCAGACCTATACGCAGAAGTGACAGGGGTTCTTGCTCAATCAAAGTAAGTTCAGTCTCCAATTCTTCTTGTGCTTTGGGGAAAATCACTTCAGGCTTAAAGACTATTGAATATAGTAGTGTTTGTTAAGGACCTCTTAATAAACTACGTAACTAACCCCTTAAGTGTGAAGTGTAGTCGGGTGTAGTCTGGCATTCCTGTTTCATGTTCCAGCACAATAAATTTGAACAAATCAAGAAATCATCTTTATACAGCACTGAATTGCTTTACTGTCAACTTGTAGGTGCAGGGAAAGGAGGCCTGGTTATCAATCAATAGTTGTTGTAAAGTTAATGAGTTTATTCTAATGTGCTCTTCATCAGAGGCATTCTTAAATGCCTAGGTTTTACATGTCAGGGTTTATCTTGCTTGTGTTTCTTTTACTGTAGATGCTGTTACCATTAACAGAATAAAGAAATCTGCTCAAAATTATAGATACCATATAAAAGTAACTAAGAATACAAATAATTGCCTTCTATATCCCTTGTTCAGATTCCAAGCTGTTAGGAAGAAGTTTGTCACTGAATTAAAGGAACTGCGACAAAAAGAGCAGAGTCCTCATGTAGTACAAAGTATCATCAGTTTGATAATGGGAATGAAGTTTTTCCGAGTAAAGATGTATCCTGTTGAGGATTTTGAAGCATCATTTCAGTTCATGCAGGTAAATGAGTATTACAGAAAGCTGAAATGAGCATCATTTTCAATGTTTGTCATGAGGCTAGAATGTTTGCTGTGATCAGTCGCTCACTCTACTTGTGTGTCATCCTTCATCCTTTTCTGTTTAGTTTGTAAGCTGTCAGAGGTGTGAATCATTTATTTCTCTCCAGTTTCTGAGTACCTGGTGTAATGAGAACCTGTTCTCTGTTGTCTCAGTAATGTGGCAAACCTGTAATATATGAATTTATTCAAAACTAAATAAAAATGGGTAGCAATCAAATAATTTTCTTTCTTTATGAAAGCAGTGCATTAAAGAAAATGTTACTAGTTACGTGTTTTTTTTTAACAGCTGAGATACCAAGAAACACTTTCCTTTAAAAAACACTTCAGTTAATTTTCAAAGACTTAAAATCTATTTGTTTGCTTCTCTTGTTTGTGGATTAAAATTGTCCTAATGAGTAACTTGCTCATTCCACAGTAACTGAAGTTACTGCAACTTGGTCATAAATTTTATTAGAGCTGTTTAACAGTCATTGACATTGATCTCAATCCTGAAAAAGCTAACATACACATAGGTGCTTTAGATTGTGTCCAGAGTGGTCAGTTTGGTGTAGTGGAACATACAGACATATATATGGATTATTTATTTCCCTGTGAAATTTTCTTGGCCTCAGAGTCAGCTTGAAAATGAAAACGTGTGCGTGTGTGTATATGTATATGTGTATATATATATATATGCATGCATGTATATATAAATACTATTTTCTAATAATTTCAGTAGAGGTAATCATTTATTTTCTACGTACATATTTGCTATTACAAATGCTCTTTCAGTTTCTTTCCAGTTGCTGGGGAAGCAGGTTTTAAGGTTTCTAAAGTTTTGTAAAGTTGATATTGTCAAGGAATATAAGACTAATTTAACCACATTTCATGTTGTAAATTCATACTGGCAATTAATCTGATACTGCTAGTAGTTTTTATGGCATAGTGACACTTGTCTTCATTTTTCTAAGTATTTTTCTAATGCTTCCTTACTAAGGAATGTGCTCAATACTTCCTGGAAGTAAAAGATAAAGATATAAAACATGCACTTGCCGGTTTGTTTGTGGAAATTCTCATCCCTGTGGCTGCTGTAAGTATTTTTAATTTTACGTTGGGGTTTTTTCCCCCTCCACTGTTCCCTTCACTTCTACTTAGGCTCTCATTGTTAAATTTGCTTCCATTAAGTCTCACAGTGTCACATTTTTACAGATTCAAAAAGACTATTAATTAAATTACGAGCACCTACATAATTTTTACAAGAGAAATGTGTGAGTGTGATTTGTGTATTAGCTAGTTTACAATCTTTTTCAGAACTTCTTAAAATTGTCTGGTTTCTAGACCCTTTATCACCAGAGCACTGTGTTATACTTGCTCTAAAAACCTGAGATTCCTTTGGTTGAGTATTTGTTCCCTCAAGTGTCCTCTTGGATGATTTTCTTTTATAGCTGAACCCTGTTAAGTTCTTTCTAGAATAAACTGTGGTATGTACCATTTTTACAGTCCAATAGAGAGAATGGGAACTCCCTTGCAAGAAGGAAGAATGTAGGTTTTGGATAATTAAATAAAAATTGTAGAGATGAGTGTCCACTAGATGTAATCCTTCAAGTGGAAGAACAGTCAGTCATCTCCTGATTGTGTTTTAAATCTAAAACCAGCAGCTGTGAAGAAGAAAAAAACCCTCAATATCACCACAGTGTTGCATCTATAGTGCCTGTAGTACTGCTTGTGGGAGCACTTTCAGTCAAGACAGGTTCTTTCCATTCCTCCTAGGCCATTTTGCTCAGTTGTGTAAACTTGGTCAATTCAAAATGGTAGTTGTATTAGCAAATGCTAAACCACAGTGTGTTTAGCATACTGCCCTAGAAAATGGCAGGTGATTGCTCCATGTTATGATACAGGACATATCTTGCTATGTATGGAGAACTGGAACATGTAGATCCCATTCTGCAAAACAGGATAGGGGTTCTTTTTAAAAAAAATACTAGAAAGGAGAGAATCTGTCTTCTTAAGACCTGATCACAAAGTGATGATCTTAGTACTAGCTGTTTATTGCCTGGAGCCTTGATCTAACCTGGGCATACTTACACTCTTCTAGGGAAGAGTTTCTTGTCCTGTTAAGAAGTGAATGCATTTGTTGTTTTGAACAAAGCGAAAAGTGGAAGTGAACACAAATATTAGTTTGCAAAATCCTAAATATAGTGAAAACTGCATGCCCAGTAATGAGGCAGAAGCAGCATTTGGGAATTGGGTCTATCTGGTGGTAACCGCAAAGGCATGCACACTGGTTGTGCAGAACGTGTGGTGTTCTGTGGATTTCTACAAGCATAGCGTGAATCAGCTCTTTAAATGGTTGGTGAAGGAGGCTTGATCTTTCTTTCCGAATCATTTTGTCTCTAATAATTTCATGCAAATGGAGCTTCTGAAATAGAAGCAGAGAGTCCATCCCAGATTGAGGTGCAGTTGAGAGGTCAGTCATTTTCTTCAAAGATGTGAGACAACTTTGAATCTTTTTGAAGCAGACGAAGGAACTGAATCTAGATTTTTCTGCATCTTGGATACAGAGAATTGCTGAAGTGAGGAAGCTGTTGGGTTTTGACATTGTGACTTCTTTATTGTTACTTTCTTGCTTAGTTATTCAGGCATTTTAAAAAATATGGGCTGATTTGGACCCTGCAGGTATAATGGATGACAGCGTGTTTTACAGCTGGGAAGTTAAGGCTGATCTATAAGCCCAAGGTTATATCCCAAAGCAAGAGTGTGGTGCTGGCAACACATGACTAATTTCTTATGTGGTGCTAGCTTAAGTGTAGCAAAAAGATAAAGAATTTGGGGGTAGGAAGTGATTTAAAACATAACTACTTTCTCAGTTCTTTCCTTTTGGCTTGTACACAGTAGAGAGATATTATACACTATTTTTTGTTTCCCCTTTATGAATTTTTTCAGAGTGTTCTTAGCAAGGTGGACATGACATATCTTTTAACAGCTTTGAATTATAAAATCTAGTAAAAAATTGCCTTATGTTGTAGGGAAATTATGAGTATAGTGGATCTCTTCCAGGAAAGCTAACTCCCTCTCTGAACATCCCACTCCTACTTCCCAATTTGATAAATAAAACAGAAACACATTATAAAACAGTAGTTTAAGAATAATCACGGAATTATAGAATGGTTAGGATTGTAAAGGACCTTAAGATCATCTAATTCCAACCCCCTTGCCATGGACGGGGAGGCCTCACTCTAGACCGTTTTGCCCAAGGCTCTGTCCAGCCTGCCCTTGAACACTGTCAGGAATGGAACTTTTATCACTGCTTTGGGCAACTTAAATTAGGTTTAATTAGAATGTTTAAATGGATCATCACAGGTAGCCAGAGAGAAGCTTAGGAGACTTGCAGAGGTTTTGATAAGGAAGGTAGCTGCCTGGTTTGTGGAAGGAAGGCTGTTCTGTATACAAGGGCAGAATGGGTAAAAAGTTGTAGGGCTTCATGTATCTGTTTCATTAATTCTAAAAGCTGATCCTTATATGTTTGGCTGGTAATACTGTGTGTCGTTTCCTGAGTTTTCAGTTTTCAGAACTGGAGGTGCATTAAAGAGGGGAACAGTGAAAAATTCATAGGGCTTGTTTTGTTTGTCTGGTTTTTGATATATGAAGTTATGTTTATAAAGAGTTTCACTGTAGCTTTTATTTGTTGGTGGCAAATTTTCATCTTTAATTCTTTAAGTATGGTATACAGACCATACAATGGATTTTTTTAGTGGGTTTGGGATTTTGTCGTGGGTTTTTTGTAACTGTATAGTTGCAGTGTATGACATGATTTCTTATGTTTCTATTTATATTTTGGATAAATACTTACCTAATATAAGATTTAACTTTTGAGTGTTCTTGAACTCATGAACATCTTAATGTATATTTCAATTGCCTACAGTGTAAACTTTTAAACCCATTTATGTGTGTATTTTTTTAATAGGCTGTTAAAAATGAAGTGAATGTGCCATGTTTGAAAAATTTTGTGGAGATGCTTTATCAGACTACATTTGAATTGAGTTCAAGAAAGAAGCATTCACTGGTATTTTAAAGAAATATTTAAACTTCTCTGTTTTGCATATCTTAGACTTTTAATCTAGTACATTATATGAGGAAAAACTAACGGCTGTATTAATTTAAATCTTAACTCTTCAGTTCAAGTATAATTAAATTCGCACTGCATATATGCATTTGCTCTAATTTTGATTTGTTCGTGCAAGATACATGCTCTGTTCCCTCACTTGTGGGGTTGTCTTCAAATCAGTGCTTGATTTTGATTTTTTTAGTGGGTTTTAGCACAGAGTTATTTAACCTAACGTCTCTTCTAGAAAGAGCTTGCTTTAAGGGAGTCTGGTATTTGAATTATGTTTAGTTAAAAGTGTTAGACAAGACTTTTACAGCAAAGTAGCAGCCTGGTAATAGCCCTACTCTGCCTGTTTTCTCCTCTCCTTATACATTTTTTTTTTCTTTCACCAGTATTTTTTATTGCCTTTCTTGGGTTGTTTTTCCCTAAGGCTACATCTTGTTTTGTCTCCTAAAACGGCATTTTAGTGAGGCTTTAAATCTCTTATTAATACAGTATTTGGTAATTCTTGATGACCATGGCAACCATGTTCCAGGTTGATTCACTTCACTTTGCTGGAAATGTGGAGCTAAATTTTGCATTACAATTTGCATATTCAGTAACATAAGTGAATTTAAAATGATTTATTCTCACTCTCATGTTGGGGCTGAGCTTCACTTTCTGGTATTCTGAGCATATAAAGCATACATCATTGGACGTGGTTATACTTATGTAAGAATAGCATGACATAGTTGATGTTGGCATTCACAATGTGATTTAATTTATGGAGTCGGAAGCATTGTCACGTCAAAATGAGAATTTACATGTTCACTATCATTCTTTGATTTTGCTCCATAACAAGACAACCTGCAGTCAGATTTGGTGTTAAATCACCATTGTGTATGCTGTTAAAAGTATGTGGTGTTTAAAGAAAACTTATGTTTTCTTTTTTGCAAAGCAAAATCATGCTAGTCTGCATATTCAAAGAGTGTATTAAATTATGCTTCATTCCTTACAGAAAGTGGACTTTGAGTAGAAGTAACATTTCTGACAACCTAAAGTCTGCCTGAAGTTTCGACTGAGTTGTGTTTTCCCTGAATATTCATTCGTCTTACAGGCAGTTCCCTCTCCCATGAGCTGAATCATATGGTTGCAGGGAAAGAGGGAGTATTGTACCCAAGAGTGAGATCAATTCTCAGTCTTTGAGATCAGGCCTTGCGAGGGGATGAGCTTCACCATGGTCCCACTGCCCTGGCCTTACACTGTGCACTTTTACAGCATGTAGATTTCTTGGCATCCATGTTCTAGTGCAGGGGAGAGGCTGCTGTGCAGTGCCAACACTGGGAGAAAGAGCCAACTGTGTGCCTTAATGTACAAGACTTAGGAGGTCTGCAAAGATCAATTTGATCAATTCTTTTTCCTCCCTACTCATAGGCTTTGTATCCATTGATCACCTGCCTCTTGTGTGTCAGTCAGAAACAGTTTTTTTTAAATAACTGGCACGTTTTCCTGCAGAACTGTTTGTCACATCTGAAGGTAAGAATCCTTTTCAGTTCAGAAACCGTTGCAAATTGATGGCATTTATTTCAGTGTGTTCTCAGCATCCTCGTGCTGAATCAACAATGAATATTTGGCTGTTTAAAAGGGCACTGTGAAATACTTCTCTAAAAAAAATTAAGTTAAATGTGTTGTCTCCATTAGTATTAAACTTAGTGAGTCTTTGTGATGTTATTTAATGTTGGAAATAGATGTGGCCCCTTGGGGAGTGTCAGTTTTACTGAGTAAAAGCTGCGGAAGTATCTGCTAATAAACACTATTTATGGCAGAAAAAGTACAAACTGCAATTCTTCATGTGCCATTTATATGTGAGAAAATACTTGGCTTGTCTACTCCTGTATAGTAAATGCAAAATTTCTCTCTCGTGTTCACTTACTGAAGGATTTGAAAGTGAATTGAGAGTTTAGGAAAGAGATTATACCTACAGCCTGTGATACATATTTTCCAAATAAAAATTACAGTGTCCCTTTAACTTATGTCTTCAGTTGATAGCATTGCAAACATGAGTTGGTTGATAAAGAGATCAAGATACTTGGAAATTAGGAATCTGCTTTAATGACTTTCTTGTAGCATTAACTGTTGTACATATTCTTTCCTTAATTTTGATTGACACAATTCATGATTTGCCTAATATATTTTGATAATCTCACTAAGTTCTTTGATCCACTTGGCAGTATTCATTCTGGTTAGGTATGAGTAACAATTCTGAAGCTTATTAATAAAATACATAAACCAGCATGAAGTCAAAAGGAAACAGGTTTAGCTGCTTGGATTTGGTCATTTTGTTTTCATGACATCTTTCACACTTTTCTGTTGCTTGCTGGGTTTTTGTATATTTTTCATCTAACATTGCAGTTCTTGTGCAATATTTGCCTTGATTTATGTTTTGTTGTTTATTTTGCTTATGGAGGCTGCTTTTTGCTTTTGTTTTTAAATCTTTAAAAAAAACCTCTTCCAGGCTAGGAGTTATGTTTTTCTGGCATAATGTCCATTGCTGATAATGGATATTTTAAAGCTATAAATGCCATTGAGTTTAGCTAGTAGTTGCTGAGCATGCATTTTATATTTTACTTAGTTTTGTTAACCACTAACAGTTTAACATGTTTACTGTAAGGCTCTATTCAGCAGAAATTCTACATATGAATTTCTGCAGTTCAGATTTTGCAGTGTTATGATGCTGTGTCATTGATGAGTTATTTAGGATATTTTATGGCTTGGTTTAATTTGGCCCACCAAATACTATTGATTCTATTGGTACTATTTGGGTTTTTGTTCAGAAACTTTGTTGAGTTTAATCTTGAGAAATACACCCCCCACTGTCCTCATGTGTCTTATGAATTAATGTGTTCCTTTGTTTCTGAAGCTAATTAAATGCATGCAGTCTGTAATAAGTAATCTCATTAATTTATAAATCTGAATTTTACGCCAATTTAGTCTGTTAGGTTTCCTCTTCCCTGTTTTATTTCCTGGTTGTTGTAATGACTAAATTTATTTTGGAGTTACCTAAATATGTAAAATACAGTAGGATTCCAAATCCATTGTCTCTAGTGTCTTTTTTCATTTAATCAGTAGTTTTAAGAGTTACTGAGAGGTACTTAAGAGTACTGAAAAGGTTTATCCATCTCTACTGTGTAAGTTAAAATTAACTAATTAATAAAAGGAATAATGACAACACTTAGACTCTGTTGCAGGGATATTCTATGAAGTGTACAGGCCTGTTAGCAAGTCACCAAGAGGTAATGTAGGGCATGAATTCATGGTGCTCAGTTCATTCCCTGGTGACTGCCCAGTGCGAATTCTTACCTAATAATGAACACCATGTGGTCACACTTTGGTGACAGGAATAAGCAATTTCCCATTTGCCATGGTGTGAAAGCTCACATCTTTGTAGTTGCTCCATAGTAACTGGTGTGAAGTGTATTCATAACCTGCCTTACCCGCATTAGTATGGTGCTATATTATACTTCATAATACACCTGAGGGTTCTTTGAATCCTAATCCAGTACTGGCAATATTTATTGCCCTTACAAACACTTTTTACTGGCTTTTGGTGCACACTACCTTTCGTTATCCTCAAAGCAGTCTTATTGTGTGGGGAAAACATCCTGGCCTTGTTGAAAGGAGGAAATGCAGGGGTGCAGGCTGATGCAAAAAAGCAGATGAGTGAGTTGTAAGAGTCAGTTTAGACCTAGAGTGTACCAGGGTGTCTCTTGGTAGATGTATGGCTAGCCTTGTCCCACAAAACAGTTGGGATGCTGTTTCAGCATTTCTTTACATACTGTAGTGTAGGCAAAATTTTGTATTTATTCAGCAGACAATAACACTGGGTCAGTATTGTGAAGTATTTTGCTTGCCTTTTGGACTAGTATTTAGATAGACTAATTTAGCAGATTTGTCAGAAAAGCTGATAGATTCTTGGATGAAGCTGAGTTGTGGTATCCTTACCACATCTTCTGGGGAGAGGAAGGAACATTTAAGAAAACTGCTGAAGTGAGAGAGAGAAGTGTCAGTAATTTTGCTCCACTGTTGGGTGGAAAAGAATAGTTTTTGTTTGCAGTTTAACCTTATTGGCTGTTACCACAAAACCTTGAAAGCTGGTGGAACATTTTCTGCCACTACAGCAAAACCTGTATTTCTACTGAATAGAGTCCTTACTAGACAGCTATCTGTTGGTTTTGTGCTTTTTTTCATCTAACATGCATGTGCCTTCCATTCTCATGTTTGTTATGTTTTGCTGTCTCACATTGCTTTATTTAGATGCCATCTAACAACAGTATCAGAAAACAAATAGAAACACTGCAGGTGAGTTAATGCATTATTGTAACTCAGTGAAATGTTGCTTTGTCTCATGTAAATACTTTGTTTTGGTTTGAGGTTTTTTTATGTTAATTATTGTATTTTGTGCTTTCCTTTCTTTGTAAAGTCACTGTTGGTACTGTTAATAAGCAGCAGGACTAAGAATAGCTGATGTTTCAGAGATCTTCTTGCCAAGAGTAAAGGAGAAAGATCGGAAAATTGTCTAATGTCAGTTTTCTAAATTGGGGTGAAAATGTGGCTTTGTGAGATTGAGTATCAATATCGCAGCTGGTTTCCCTAAACAGCAGTGCATGTTTCCACTGGAAGTATACTGCCTATTCAGATGTATGTCATTTCAAAAAGTGTCTTGCATGTAAGCAAAGTTGAAAACATTTTCACAATTAAAAACTGTGAAACTGATTAACAACTTGCACTGCACTAACTTGAAAGACTTTTACGCTGTTGGTTTTGCAGGTTTTAAAAAGTAGAAATTGTTTTAGTTCAGAACAGAAGAAAAGTTTAACATCAGTATTAAAAAGTACTTTCTTCAGTAAGTGACTACCTTTGACTAACATGGAAAAAATGCTGTTTTGTTTCTTGCCCTTGTTGAGATGTGTTTCATTGACTCATCTTACCGCAGTAGATTCGCTCTTGCTTTTTTGGCTTTGTAAGAGAGATACGGTTCATCGCAGCTTATTCCATAGTTTGCTGATGTAATTTATATTAAAAGTTTTAGGATTTTAGGCAAAACTATGTTTGAAAAAAAACCAGATAGAGTGCCTTAAAATCTGACAGGCATCAGCTAAAAAGGCTGAAATTCAGCCAGATTAGTGAATTATATAGCCATATATACTGTATTCTAGTTGCAGTAATATCAAAGGGAAAAGGAAGTACTGACACATTAAAACCAAATATACAAGCAGTATGCCTTAAATTAGACCAAAAAGCCATTTCCTTCTAGCGTATTTGTTTAGTTCCTAAATATAGGAAGAGGTAATGAAAATTTTCAGTGCTTAAGAAATTAGAAGCACTGCTGTATTTATTTAGTAACCATTTTTAGAAGGCGAGTGCCTCCTTATACTCCTCGCTTCAACAAAGAAGCAAACTTTTGTCATGAATAATCAGAAGTAGCTGTACTGATGATAAACCTCCTAACAGATGGATGTTGTTAACACATTGTAAAATACCTGCTTCCTATACATTTTATTAGATGATTGAAAGCTAATAGTAAATTTTGCTTTTCTTCTGGACCTCTAAATTAATCTCCCATTGGAATATTTGAAGTAAGAAGATTGAAGCATTACTTGGTTCTAGACACTGCATTTCAGATAGACTTTGATAATGTGTGTACTACCAATGAATTCACCAGCCTATTTTGAACATCAAGAACTGTTGGCCTGTAGATTAAATATGATGAACAGTAATACCATGGGATTTTTGATGGCTAAGTTGATTAAAATCTAAGCTATCGCATTCTCACCCTCTCATACAATTGTGAGTGTTTGCTTCTTCCTCACAGTATAGCACTGCTGATAAAGTAACTTGGACAGTGAGGCAGTTTTCTGTTCTAATACTAACCAAGGACAGGGGTAGCTCTTTTACTGGTTTAGATTTTGTCCAGATCACCATCATCAGTTTACCCACTGCCTTAGTTGCAGGTGTGCTAAATCAGAGGCAGGGGCAGGAACACATAGGTGAGTGTGAAGCGGGGGTAGAACAGCATTGTCACTGACATAGACTGGGTTATAAAGTCATATATGTGATTTTTCTGTGAAATACCACTTTTGCCTGTGATTTTATGATAGGCTTTAGCGTTTCTTAAAGTGAGCTGCTGCCAAAACAAATAGTCCCGAACCACCTATCTTAAAGCCATCCAAATTACTCTCCTTCATATAGTCTATTGTGGAGTGATGGCCATGAAATTATGTGAGTCAGCTTAACGGTGTGAGCTGGGCTTTCTTACTGCTAGAATCAATACAAAGGGAAGGGAGCAGTGAGAGACTGCAGAGGAGGGAACCAAAGATGAGATCATCTTTTTTCGAACAGTATGGTCTTAGATGCAAAGTTCATACCCTTTGTGAAACTGCTCTTCACTTGTCCTGGGAGTACAAAGTAGTCTGCTATTCTGACTCATTGGCTTGTGGTAGAGGCCAGAAAATATGAAATTAGTTAGGTTAAAGCCATCATATAGATAGGTCTTGAAATGAAGAGACTTAACTGGAAATGGGGAAGGTCTGTTTTAGGAGTTCTTTTTTTTGGGGGGGTGGTGAGATGGTGTGGGGTGGTATGTGCTGTGTTTTGTTTGTTTTGGTTTTATTTGGTTTTTTTTAACTGAGAGAAT
This sequence comes from Psittacus erithacus, assembly GCA_009867235.2. Taxonomy (NCBI): domain Eukaryota; kingdom Metazoa; phylum Chordata; class Aves; order Psittaciformes; family Psittacidae; genus Psittacus; species Psittacus erithacus. The sequence goes on along the minus strand of WYDI02015798.1, from coordinate 46,848 downwards.
GCCTAAAAAGATGACCTCTGGGAATCATTTATTCTGTTCATAAGCTCATACCTATGTACTGGTTAGTATATATTTATGTACATGTTAGTTACTTACTGGTTTACAGTTTAAGAGCTAGGAGGAACAAAACTAAACTCCTAGTAGCAGCTTTAAGACAATTTTTTTTTTTATACAGTGCATAATTTAAACTGAATTATGCCACAAGAATTTATAGTAATTTAAGAGAAAGCTAGCTTAATTGTTCTAATAAAAATCAATTGGAAGTGAGTAAACATTGATACAAAATGAATGGCAAATTGGGTGAAGCCTGGGGGGCACACCCAGAAAAGAACCCTTGTGTGGCTGCCTTCTTTTGCATTCTTTTCTTCTGTACCTCCTACTGTCTGCTGTCATAAACTGAGTGATGGACGCAGACTTTGTGTCTAATTCAAAGGAGCTACTCTGATGTTTTAGACAAACTTAAATTGGTTTGCTATAAAAAAGGCATTTGTTGCAAATGGCTTTCTGAGAAAATTTCTTGAAATTAGTATGCTATTGGTGTTCTAAAGAGGAGTATCTGCTTTTTAGTTACTTCTCTGCTCTCAGAGTGAAAGACATGTAAAATGCTCTGCAATTACTAGTTAAATATTCAAGTAGTATTGGAAATAGGCAATACAGTGTTGTTTTTTTATGAAAACATACGAAACTTGTGGTCAGTATGAAACATATCAGTTTTCATTGTTATTCTCAAAAGTCAAAAGAGTAAAAATTGGATTTTCTGAGTATCTCACAGGTGACAGTAACTGTGTTTTTTCATTTATTTCGCAGAATAAAGATCCCAAGATGTCCCGAGTTGCACTGGAATCTTTGTATAGGTTATTGTGGGTTTATGTTATTAGAATAAAATGTGAAAGCAACACTGTAACTCAAAGGCAAGTTCATTATGCAAAGGGTTTTAAAATACTGATTGGTGGGTGGTTTCCCTCCCCATCCACCAGTGATATCAGAAGATATATTGAAGCCAGCTAGTGGTCTAGTCAGGTAAACGGGAACAAAGTCTCCATCTCAAAAGAGAAAACCAAAGGAGCCTGATTATTTTGATGAGGAGAAAGAATTGAGTCTCCATTGATCTTTCCAGGGATAGAAGACGGCAGAGAGATAAGCAGCGGGACATTTATTTAAGATAAAAGGCACTAATAGTAGCAGACAAATAGGGTATGAAGTGGCCATCACTAAGTATGGGCTGGAAATGAAAAGGTTTTCTCTATAAATTGACTTTGTGAGAATTTGGAATAGTCATTCAGATTTTTCCCCTCCCCCTGACTATTATTAACTAGTTATAGCAGAATTTTGGTCACTTTATATGAATCCAGGATACTGTTGCCTGTGGCAGCAGAGGGCTGTACTTTCTAGAGGTGGTCATACCTGTTACATGCTTTTGTATTATTTAATAGTAAGACCTCCCCCTCCAGATTTGAACTGTAACATCTCTGCTGTTATTAAAAAGTTATTTTAAAAAGTTTTTTTTTTCTTTTTGTGTCTGAATTCCTATAGCCGTCTTATGAGCATTGTATCAGCACTTTTCCCAAAAGGATCACGTAGTGTGGTCCCACGAGACACGCCTCTGAATATATTTGTGAAGATTATTCAGTTCATTGCTCAGGTAAGAATATGTCAAGGTAGAGGTATAAGACTAGAATGAACATTATTTGAAGAAATACAAATTTAAGGTTAGTTTTTAAATATTTGCATTCAATTAATGGTCTTCTGTCTTGTAGGATTTCTGCAAATACGTATTACGAATGAAATTACTTGTTCTGTTTCTTCCTGTGTCAAAATTATTTTACTTACACTTCAGTAACTGTTGTGTATGAAAATTATGATTAATATTTACATTTGTATTGCACTGTTGTGTGGGGGTGTGTATATAAATACATTAATATAGTTAGTATATTCTATAACAATATTTTTACAAGGGTCAAAGCATTTGAATAGCAATATCCACTTATATTTAGCCTGGAGACTAGCTTCTATAGACAGAAAAAATGGGCAGTGCATGCAGTACTTTGTAGTTATGTTGCATTATGATTTATATTATTTTTGAAGCTTCTGTTGTCCTAATATCAAAATGAAGGATATGATCTCACAAGGCAAACTCTAATTCATCTATAACCTTATAGATTAGAGCATGTTTTCCTGTCTTACAGATAGTTTATCTGTGCTTCAGCTTCCGAAACATTTCGCTTCTGATCGGACAGGGTTGAGGCAGGACATGTTGCACTGTTTATACTGGTTTCCTAGGGCTCCTCTTTCTATCACTAATTTATACTTACCTAAAACAGTTCAGCTCATTTGTAGAAATGTGTTTGACCTAAGCAGAATTGTCTAGGATTTTTTTTTTAGGAGAAATAGTTGAACCATATCAATGTATGAGCTGTGTTGATTTATATTAGATTTCAGCAAACCAACATGACGTCATAAGAATAATTAGGAAATAAGGAATATTTTAAAACGTTCTTTTTTTAAAAAACTTTTTAGAGTTGATACCCAGCACCTGTGCAAAGCCAAGGCATTAAACTGTGCATATTAACAGAAAAGAGATGATCATATCAATCCATTTTTCCCTTTATAGGAACGTTTGGATTTTGCAATGAAAGAAATAATATTTGATCTTCTTAGTGTTGGAAAATCTCCTAAAACCTTCACTATTAATCCAGAGGTAAAAAAAAGCTCCATTACTTGCATACAGCAAGAACAGGACATTGGGGTACTTTGGGGGGAAAAATGGTTAACTATTTTTGAGCCAGGATGAAAGCAGATTAATGGGTATCTGAAAGGGTGCTCTGCTAAAACTAAAGAAGTAATTGTAGTCGTGCACACTTGCTGTTTCATTTCCAGTGTTTAAGCTAATAGCAGTACTACTGAGTTCAGTCTCATTTCAACAATAGTTTCAGTAAGTATGTGTGAGTTTTCATTACAGTATAACTGCAAAGCCTTTTTTCAGGGAAGTCATACCTAGCTCCTATGGTCAAGTCCCAGTCTAACAGATGAGACCTTTAAGCAATGTCTGTTCAGTATGTCATTCTCAAGATTCATATCAAGTCCGTCGGTGCTCTGCACTATAAAATTTTCAGTATATTAGCCTGTGCCAAGTCAGTTAAGTGGAATCAGAGTTGTGGGGAGGCACTCAAGGCTTAAACTTTATTCTTGTTATTTCATTACTCTAACATGTAACATTTTAATTAATGCCTTTCCTACTGGAACTGTAGTGATCTGTTTAAAAGAGAGGAAAAATGCAATTTGTGTTTTGCCTTGTGTGTGCTGCTATAATGTTACAGTTTCTTCTGTTTCATCTTTCATTTTTCTTCCCTTTTTCGCTATTGAAGAGGATGAATATTGGCCTCAGAGTCTTCCTTGTCATAGCAGACAGCTTGCAGCAGAAAGATGGTGAGCCACCAATGCCAACAACAGGAGTTGTTCTTCCCTCAGGAAATACTCTGCGTGTGAAGAAAATTTTTCTTAATAAAACACTGACAGATGAGGAAGCAAAAGTTATAGGTATGTTGTATTCTTCTGTAAGTTCTCATTCCAGTATGTGTGTATGTGTTTTCAATTATTCTCAACCAGTATGTTTGTGTAACTTTATTTCTGTTATTTATTTTAATTGTTAGAGATAATCCAGTGATAGTCTGTTGTAACAGGATTGTTTTGATTCTTTAGAGAGGGCTGCTAGACAGCATTGACTTTTTGGTGCCCAAGACAAAATCCATGGCTTTTTTTGAAGTGTTTTGCACTGCCAAATTAGCACAGAGAAGCCAGAGTGCAGTTAGTGTGGTAAATAGCATGGCCATATTTGTTGCCTTGATGTCACTCTAGAATATTCTCTATGTCCGACAGCTGGAGTGAGACAGTTTTGATACCTACATTCTATTGATCTTCAGTGGATGAGGTAGTTGTCATTCAAGGACTGTTTCAACATGTAAATTTTAAACTAGAACTAAATTGCTTGGAATTCAGAATGGAAAAGCAACTAAAAATTGCTTCTTTGTTAATGTTCTTTCTGAAACTTCTAGTTTCATACAATACCTGCTGCTACTTAGTAATATGCATTTCTTTTGGCACTTAAAGTGTGTGTTTCATGTCATATTTTGTGCAAGAAAAAGGTGTTCTAAACTGAATAAGAGGCAAATATTTTAATAAAAATATGAAAATTAAATTAAAACAAGTGAAATTTGTGATCGATTCTCTTTTCAGGAATGTCCATATATTACCCTCAAGTCAGAAAAGCGCTGGACAGCATTCTTAGGCATTTGGACAAAGAAGTTGGAAGGCCCATGTGCATGACTAGTGTGCAGATGTCCAATAAAGAACCTGAAGACATGATTACGTATGTACTGAATTACAGTGTTTTCACTGTCACAGTTAAGTGACAGGAGAAGGGGGTGATGGGTTCAAACTTAAACAGGGGAAGTTTAGATTGGATGTAAGGAAGAAGTTCTTTACTGTAAGGGTGGTGAGGCACTGGAATGGGTTGCCCAGGGAAGTTGTGAGTGCTCCATCCCCAGAGGTGTTCAAGGCCAGGTTGGACAGAGCCTTGTGTGGCATGGTTTAATGTGAGGTGTCTTTTCCCATGCCAGGGGAGTTGGAACTAGATGATCTTAAGGTCCTTTCCAACCTTAACTATTCTATGATTCTGTGATTCTAAGTTGTGCTGGTTTTGTGCTGTAATGTTGCAGATGCCATCACTAATGCATTACAATTGTTGGCTTTCTACTTGACTAGTAAATGAATGTTAATTTCATTAGTGATAAAAATTTTTGTTAGCTCCTGAGTTTTGGCATGAAATTGAAAATGTTTGTGGTGTACTGAAGTAAAACTCTTCTGTTGTTCTTATAGGGGTGAGAGAAAACCTAAGATAGATTTATTCAGAACTTGCATTGCTGCTATCCCAAGACTGATTCCAGATGGCATGAGCAGGACTGACCTCATTGAATTGCTTGCAAGGTAAGAGAAATGAAATTCTGCTCTTAGTGGATGTTTCATTTTAAATGCCATGTGTATAAGAGTATATCATGTAGTGTGAGTCCAGTGCATACAGAATCCGTTTTTATTTCTGCCTACCTTCAGCAATTGGTCAAGCGTTACTGGCCGGCGTAGCAGGAGGTAAATTTATCCTGAAGATTTTGTACTTTTTTAGAGATAATTTTTTGAAAAGTAGGAGTTCATTTCTGTTCTTTGTTTTTTGCGCTTGCCTTACCTTTTGTTACTACTGTCATACTTCTTTTTTCCCTTTTTCTTCCACTTGCTAGTGCTGTAAACTATCATAAAGATACTCTTGTTTGATATTACCAAAATGTAAGGCAGGACACTTGGGGAAAACATTTTTTCTTGTTCTCTACTAATCCTGTTTCCTTTTTCCATTTTTTTTTTAATCCAACATTACCCATATTCTTCCATCTCTTATCTCAGTTTAAACTGAATGTGCCTTATCAGTACTGATAAGTAGTTGAGACACTTGGGCAGCCAGGTGTTTTGGGGGTTGAGTAAATTAAGCATTCAGTGAGAATTACGTAGTCTTGGGACATGCAGACAGTCTTTACATATTACTAGAGTGATAAACCTTCCTCTTTAAAACTTTATTTATTTAGTACAGAAATGGTCTTGGTGACGAAGTACAGGATAGCTTTTAGATTTTAAATTATAAATTCATTGGCATATAATCTATTAAGTTATATCTATTAGAAAGTAATAGTTTGAGAGAATAAGATTTTTGTAAGGCTTTTTCTTTGTCGTCAAAAATCACATAAAAGACATAAAGTACTAAGTAATAATACAGTACTGGATAAGTTTCATCTATGATAGTGGGTTGACACATATTTTTAAGTATATATGTAAAGGTTTTTTTAGCGGTTTTTTTCTCATATCCAAAGTAAAGCTGCTTTATCTTAAAAATTAATCTGTTCTTTTCAATTTTAATTAGACAAGAATAGCCTGTACATCACAGCGTGCCTGAATACTGAGCTCTAAGGTGATTGCTCAGCTTCATGCAATGATGTGCCTTATGAAAGACTTGACCAAATCTCTCAAATTTTTTTTTTTAATTAAATTTTATGAAGTCTTGCATTATTAGTATCATCTTCTGTTAGTAGCCAGTTTCAGATGTATTCGGCGCAGAAAATTAATCTGTGTGGAAGTATTTTGCATTGCACAGTAAATAAGGAAGAGTTAACGCTATAGTTTATAAAGGCTGGTTAAGAGTATGCTAATCGAGGGTGATGATACTGGTATTTTTTCTAAACAGGCTGACAATTCATATGGATGAAGAACTTCGTGCCTTGGCTTTCAATACTCTCCAAGCATTAATGCTTGATTTTCCAGAATGGCGGGAAGATGTTCTTTCAGGATTTGTATATTTTATTGTGCGTGAAGTGACTGACATCCACCCAACGCTTCTTGACAATGCAGTAAAAATGTTAGTGCAGCTCATAAATCAGTGGAAACAAGCAGCCCAAATGCACAATAAAACCCAAGATTCTCAGGTATTTCTAAATAAGGTCCTTTGCTGTTAAAACATGGTTTGAATCTACATACAATTTTATTAGTAGGCTTTATTGGTTTTATTAAGTAATAAAAATTACAGTGCTTGAAAATTTTTAAATATATTATTTTAAATTAGCATTTAAAAAAAAAGAAAAAAATATTAAGTATTACCTAAACACTAATTCATGTCCATATTTTTTTCTTACATCAGAAGTCATCCTCTGTAACTGGAAATGTATTAAGTAGAAGTGGTTAAACAATAGAACTAGAAAAAAGCATTGTTTTTTACTAGCAAATAGAGAGGGTTCAGATAATTTAATTTTGCACAATCCTATTTGTAAGAGTGTTATTTACTTGTTTTTAATTTTTGCCCTCGCCATGTCATTCTCATGAGAAAATGAAATACGACATATATTCTGTGGTATTTGTTGGGACTGAATTCAGAGGGATACTTAAAGAACAAAGTAGCTCGTATTATGCTATTCTCGTAATGCAAAATTTGACTAGTAGCCAAACAAGATCTAAATACCTTTTGATGAATTCTGCCATCTCTGCTAATGGGGTGATAGCTTGATTGTATTTACTTTTTTCTTAATTTGCTTAACTTCTGCATCTTTTTCTTAGCGTGGTGTATCCAATGGGGCTGCCCATACCCTTCCTCTGGAAAGGACCCTTTATTCCAGTGTGTTCTACGTGGTTGAAGGCTTTGCTTTGGTCATCCTTTGCAGCACAAGGCCTGCCACCAGGAGATTGGCTGTCAGTGTTCTCAGAGAAATAAGGGCCTTGTTCACAGTTTTAGAGATTTCTAAGGTAAGAACTGGTGATCCATTCTTGTGACTGCTTATGGAAACTGCTTTTATCTTGACTTTGAGCTTTTTGTGCTTTGTGTATTTTCTTTTGTAGGGCGATGATGAGTTGGCCATAGATGTAATGGACAGACTGAGTGCTACTATCCTGGAGAGTTTCATACATCTCACTGGGGCCGACCAGGTAGGAGAGGTTTGATGTAAAGTTGGATGTAAGATGAGGTAATTCTGCAAAAAAAAAAAAAATTGTATGTATTTCAAATGGTAGTGTCACTATGTTCACGCTAACTTCATTGGCAATTTATTGCCTTAAAAAAACACATAAACAAACCAACTCAACCAAAGGGAAAACAAACAAAACCAAAACAAACAAAAAAAAAAACCACATAAACAATAGAACAGAACAAAAAACCAACAAAAACTTGGGGAATGTTGTGGGGCTGACCCCACCATTATATGTTTTCTGATTGATAGTGACCATTATGACCACTATATTGCGTATATTGTGGTCATATTATTGTGACCACCATATACACAAACAGCTATATCCATAACCATTTTTTCTCATCTTGCACATAAATTACAGATTCTTCAAAGGAAAGACCACTGCCTTTTTCTGCAGCAATATAGTTTCTTAATAGGCAACGTGTCTTTTATCTATGATGAAAGCTATAACTATCAGTGAATAATAACTGAATTTCATATTTATAAATTTATTACTGACTCTTAAGTATCAAGATAAAGCTGTTTTAGGTTTAGGAAACGAAGTGGAGGTCTGTAGTAAGGCTTTTAGAGTCCAGAGTCCTTTGGAAGAGAATTAAGTCATCAGGAGTGTAAGGGCCCTTTTCTGGAGTTTACAATTTCCCTAGTATCCGGTTCCTTCCCAAACACCATGTTTATAACTGTCCACATTAGGAACTCAAAAAAGACGCAATACATAAATTAAGTAATGTGTTTTATTTATTCCAAATGTGATTTTGACACTGATACTTTATTAGATATTTAACAATGAAAAGATTGTTACCTAACATACATAGATATTAAATATTGCTATATTCTCTTTTTTATGCACACAGACAACTTTACTGTACTGTCCCAGTTCAATAGATTTACAAACTCTGGCTGACTGGAATTCCTCCCCCATCAGCCACCAGTTTGATGTGATCAGTCCATCACATATATGGATATTTGCACATGTGACTCAAGGCCAGGATCCATGGATTATAAGCCTCTCAAGTTTTATGAAACAGGAAAATCTTCCAAAACACTGCCCAACAGCTGTAAGCTATGCTTGGACGTTTGCGTATACCAGACTCCAACTGCTGTCTCCACAAGTGGATATAAAGTAAGTTAATTTGTAAAGTAAATACAATATATTATATTGAATATTCTTTCAAGATTTATCACTATGGTAATGTCATTATGTTTCAGTGAGGTGATATATGGACTATTATTACATTCTGTGAGTTTAATTGAACTTTATATAACAAAAAATTGAAGTAGTTCTATCAGGGGAAAGAAAACTTACTTGCTTTAAAGATTAATTATTTCATTACTTCAACTGTATTGTAGTTCAACAGATTTGAGTATAAAAGTGTACATTATTGAGGTACAGTTCTATTCTGAACTGTTCAGAGTTTACCATGTCAACAGTTTTGGAAGCAATGGCATATACATATTGAAAAATCAGTAGAAAACCGAAGTGGAACTGGTAAGCTTTATTTACTATACTGAGCTTTTTATTTAGTGTTGTTTTGGGTTTTTTTTAATAGCAGCCCTATCAATGCAAAGAAAGTGAATACTACTACAAGCAGTGACTCCTACATTGGGCTCTGGAGAAACTACCTGATTCTTTGCTGCAGTGCAGCGTCTTCTTCGAACTCCTCCACCTCCACAGGCTCTGTGAGATGTTCTCCTCCTGAGACGCTGGCGTCTACTCCTGACAGTGGTTATAGCATTGATTCAAGAGTAGGTTCTTCTAATGTTTCTCATAAATAAGTCTACATGTTATTAGAAGTAGAAATACCTGAGGATTAGAATAACCATCATGATTCTTAGAAACTGGCTTAAATTGTCTGAAAACATGTTTAGAGTACACTTGTCTTTCATTTGTTTAGGATAGTGTTTTAGTTTGTTTCTACTTACCCTTACTGCAGAGGCTTTTCTGCTTATGTATTTTTAAGGCAAAATCTAGTCATGTAATGAAAATCTTCACCCAGTCTCAAAGTCTTATCTAGTGGTAATGAGGAAATGTTTCATTTACTTTTAGGAGCTGTTTTTTTTTTATCAGTAGACTTCTGCAATTCTGAGCTAATAGCCTTTCATTTGAGAAACTGAAACAGCTGCTTATTCAGGCATGATGTATATTGTTATATTTTCCCAACCACAGACAGTTTTCTGTCTGCCTTGCTTCATATCACCTGCAGATTTTTTTTTTTCTTCCCCCCCCCGCTTCTTTGCTTCTTTTTGTTTTTCTCATTTTTGACTTCCTGTAGAAGGTATGGTGGAGATGAAGTTAATTCATGAACTGTGCTGCAGATTTTTGCAGAAGCAGCCTACTCAACTTGTTACTGAGATCCTTTCCCTAAATCTGAGAAAGTGTAGCCTGAAATTCAGCTTTGTCCCTTTTCAGAGCCACAGTGGAGTCTAAGGAGCTGAACACCAGAAGTCTGCTCCCCCTCCCTAATGAGGGCAGATACACTTAACATGCAAAAGCATCTCTTTATCCTGTTAAGGCATTCATTGTCATCTGACAATGAAAATTCAATTATACAAGGAATGGAGAAGTATTTAATACTACTTTACTGTTTCAGAAAGTCTTTCTCCATGTCAAAAGTAATATGATAAAAATGAAATTTTCAAGTCACTGGTAAGTGTGAGAAGGCTGTAAATTTACAGGATATGTTTTAATGTCACTCCACCTGATTGTTTGGTAACTGCTTCATTGTGCTTTATTCTGGTTTTCTTCTTAGGTCATTGGCATTCCATCCCCTTCCTCCCTGTTTAAGCACATAGTTCCAATGATGCGCTCTGAGAGCATGGAAATTACAGAATCCCTTGTGCTGGGACTTGGCAGGACCAACCCAGGTGCTTTTAGGTAACTGTTGTGTTTCATCTGTTTTTATGCTAATCACTTACAAAGTGGGAGATCAGAGCTAAGATAAAAAGGTTTGGTTTTTTTCTTTTAAGAAAAAAAGCTATGAAAAGTGATTACCATTGTCTTTTCTACCATTTAGTGGTGTGATAAAGATTGTTAGAGGTTGAAATAATTATATGTAGAGCTCATGTCTGCATAAAGAAAAAGAAGGTAGGTGAAATAAAATAAACAGCTGTCTTTTATTGATATTAAAGGCTGCCCTTATACGAAAGAACAGTCTGTATGGACTATCAACATTTGAAATGTTAATTATAATCATGTTAGTAAGAGTTACTGAACCCTCTGTATTGGTATTGCCAACAAACAATACACAAAGACAAAACAGAAATACAAAGACAATACACAAATGCAAAACACAAAGAGCTCAATGGTTTTGAGCTCTTTGTGTACAGGAGTTTTATGGTAACTGTATTCTAAAAATAGTTTTTTGGATCAAGCTGAAAAAAAACCAGTTACAACTGTGTTCTGATGAGTGCTGGAGCTTCTGAAATCTATGGTGTGCACCTTTCTACGTTTTCTTTCTTTTTTTTTTTTCTGCGTAAACTTCCTGTAACTTCATAACCCATACACCTTTCTCACGTGTTGTACCAACGAGAAATCCATGTGGATTAGCGAATTAGTTTGAGTGTTGGTAACTACGTTCTACTGTAGCAGAATTAAATTTATTAAATCTGTTAAAGCTATCGTGGCATTCCTACCTCAACTGAGATTTACTTTTCTTCAGATCCTAATGTACTGTACTGTCAATGTCTATTACAAATCCACTGAGGTGAAAAGACAGCTCTATGCCAGGAAGCCATGAGTTTTAAAATGCACCTCTTTGTTGCTTTCCTCATCTGACAACTCTCTAAGGAGGGTGGATGAAGAGAGAGAACGTCCAAGGGAAAGAAGACTTCCTGGGAAGGCCAGTCCTCAGCATCAGGTGTTCTCTGGCAGCAACCAGCCTCTTACAGTGGAGAGTTATGAAGTTGTAACATGCTATAGCAACCAGCTTTGCTTCTGCAGAAGAAACAAGGGCTCACTAACATTCTTGGTTTTAAATTAGATGCTGCTTCTTTCCAGTCAATTCTGTGCCACATTATGGCAGATGAGGAGCTGAAGATGGATTTGAAACCGTAATACCAAGTCTTCACTTACAGTATTCTGGTTTAACCTTTTGATAATCTTCTAATAATTTTTTATCGTATCTGACTTTACTGTCCTACCAGAAGTAAATCAAGACTTTGTCCCACGACCCTGAAGATCCGCTGAACAGTTTAAATCATAATTGTGCTCTACAAGTCTAGAAAATGCTTTCAGAAAGGATTTCACCAGAAATCTTTGTTTTCTAAATCAGAAACAATTCATTCAGCAAACAACAACAAAAAAATCTTGCTCTCATCAATTCTCTAATTTCTTTAATTCTGTGTTTCTGATGACAGCTTTTTTCCTCTGTCTAGTGTGCATAATCACACCAGATGCTGATTGTATCCCACCCTTCACCATTGCAGCTCTGTGCTGATTCATTGTTTTAGTTTTGTTTATTAAGCACTGTTCTTTTCACCCTGGTTTTTTTTTCCCTGGGAATTTTTTTCCATATAGGTGACATGTATATTCAGTCCTCTTAAACTTGTCAGAAAAATCCTTTGTTTTCTATTTCTGATCATTACATGTTCATGAACTTTGCTAGGTGTCTCTTGCTCTCCATTGGCCGCTAACCCTGTGCTATGTTTCAGCACAAAAAAAGCTTCCTCCGTATTCTTTTCTGTGTTTTCTGTATTTGGGAGGAAGCATAAAACTATCCCGAACCATGTGTAAGTCTCTGGTAATTGAGCACAGCACAAAAGTTTGTGCAGCTTATTGGTCACTTGGACCTGTTCTCTGAAGGTGAACCTTTGAATGTTGTAGCAGAGGAGTCAGTCATTTACCATGAAAACTTGAGCAGTTTTTGCTTTTGATACTCCTGAATTACAATAGCACAGAAGTAGAGAAATGGATCACCTTCCCAATCTGAAGTGGAGGCGGTGGTTACTTTGTTAACAAATATCTAAGTAAAAAAAGTATGTTTACCATAGTATTTTGTCTGCATAGATTCATACTACTGATCACCTTTCCCCGCCCCCTTTTTGAGGTTGTAAGACAGTCTTAGTTTGGCAGAGGGAACTGAGTAGTAAGAAAGACTGTGGAGCTTCAGAACAAATAGGGAAAGTAAACACCATATGAACACATGTTGCTTTTCAGTTTTCGTAGAGACTAGTCTGACTTCTGTCAGCATAGCATTATTTGCCTTAAAAAAACCAGTCTTTATCAACAACTAAATGCGTCACGACAACTCAGAGCAGCGTATGATATGCTTCCAACATTTTTTTTTCCTAAGGGTATCTGTTTCCACCATAAGGCCTTGTTAAACCCTGCATATGAAAAGAAATGAAATCATTTGTGATAGAAATATGCCATAATGCTCGGTGAATGCAAATTTAGTTGTAATTAGAGACACCTGTTTAGTCATCTGTCTTTAAATTGGGAAAATAGCTTTCTAGGAAAGCTCTCTTTAAATGCTGATTTATTTCAGAAAGCTGCAGGTCAAGGAAGAAAACCTGAGGGTGTTTTAACTTATATTGTAATACTAGTTGCTGTGAAACACCTTTCAGTTGAGATGTGAATCTGACAGTTGTTTTTATTCTTTTATTTTTATTCTTTTATTCTTTTTATTTAATTCAGGGAACTAATAGAAGAATTACATCCTATAATTAAGGAAGCACTTGAAAGAAGGCCAGAGGTAATTAGATATTTTCCACTATATTCAGTACACAGTTTTAAATATCTTTCCATGAATGGTAGTGGAGAAATGTTATCTTCTTTAATTTCTGCACCTAAAAACTGTCACTATACCAGATAAAAAGGTGAGATGTTACTTCTTTAAATGATTGTGAGGTGTTTACAGAGCTTTGTGTTTGTTTTGAGCTCTGTATTATTCCTGTATCAGAGGTTTTGTTTAAAAAAAAAAAAAAATTAGTATAACTTTTTCTTTTACCTCAGAGTAGCTTTACACAGTTGTTACTTCATTATGTCATCAGTAACATGCCCACAGTTAGTAGTAGCTAAGAAATGAAATTGAATTCTGTTGTCAGCCAAGTTTGAGGTCTTTTTGTGGTTTTGTGGGTGGAGAGGGTGTTTGGGTTTTTTTGTTTGGTTTGGTTTTGTTGGATTTTTTTTTGTAATGAAAAAGGCTGTAAACTCACTGGATTGACTGCTCTGAGTAAAAATTTTCTGATGGAGGGCATGTCTTACAGCAAGGTTTAGAAGCCTTAGTAGGTATTCATAGAAATAGTAATCCCCACAAATGCAAATTCAGAGGTGATTGCTCATTATTTTTTGTAGTAACTGTAATATTCTTATTAGTAACAAATTTGTAATTAAATGCAGATGATGGGAAGGAACATACTTCTCTTTTAAAATGTTACTGGTCTGTAATGTGTTTTGGCAGTCTTATATGCAAATCATAGAGTAGTTTGGGTTAGAAGGGATCTTTAAAGGCCAGCTAGTCCAATCCCCCTGCAGTGGGCAAGGACATCTCCAACTAGATCATGTTTCTCAGGGCCCCATCCAGCCTGGCCTTGGATATTTCCACAGATGGGGCATCTACCACTTCTTGGAACAAACTGTGCTAGTGTTTCACCACCCTCATCGTAAAAAATTTCATCCTTATATCTAGTCTGAATCTCCCCTCTTTTAGGTTAAAAACATTATCCCTTGTCCTATTGCAGCAGCAAGCCCTGCTAAAATATTTTCCCCAATCTCTTACAAGACTTGTTTAAGTACTGAAAGACTGGGAAGATAAGGTCTCCCTGGAGCCTTTTCTTCTCCAGGCTGAACAACCTCAACTTTCCTAGCCTGTCTTCATAGGAGACGTGCCCCAGCCTCTGATAATTTTTTGTGGGCCTCCTTTGCACCTCCTTTGCCTTTCCTGTGCTGAGGGCTCCAGAGCTGGACACAGTACTCCAGGTGGGGTCTCACCAGGGTGGTGTGAGGGGAAGAATCACCTCCCTCAAAATACATAGAAAGATTGGCATTTGTACTTCACAGGTTTACATGTTGCACTTTGCTACAGGAGACTGATAAAAAACATTATTTTGATAATACATGTAATAGCTAACCTATTGTAACTTGGAGTGGCAACCGAGAAAGATTTTGTTCATTGTTCTGTTAAAATTGTTAGTAAGTTTGATAGCTCATCTCGAAAGGTTGGCACCCCTGATAATTAATGCTACCTGTAGTATAGATGCAATAATGCTTTTATATGCCGCTCTGGTTTTATCCTTAGTTTTTACTCTGCTTCCTTTAATTTTGTGTTTCCTCTGTTGACTAGAACATGAAACGGCGCAGGCGTCGAGATATTTTACGAGTACAGCTAGTACGAATATTTGAACTGTTGGCAGATGCTGGTGTCATTAGTCACAGGTAGGGGAGGCACTCATGAGATATGTTGTTTATGCATCTGAATTAAGTCACTAGTATTCTTATGACCCAGTAATACAAACCTGCAAAATTCTTCTGTGAGTTTTAGTGTATGGCTAAATAGACATGGTTTTATAAAACTTGGCGTTTTGCTGACTTCCTAATCCCTGCCTTTCACCTCATTATTACCAATACTTGTCCTCAGTATAAGAAATAATTATGTGGAAGGATGAGTGGCTTGTGCTAGTGAGGCTTGATTATTAGTTTGTTTTCACTAGAGCTTTTTATATAATCTGAAATAGAGCCTGATTGAAGAAATTACTTCTAATTAAATATTTGCAGCAATGAGGTTGTGGGTTTTTTTGAAAAGACAAGAAAAGGGATTGTTTTCAAAAATCATTGTATGTATTTATTATACTGGTTGAGTTGTTTTTTTTTCATTTTAAGTGCAAGTGGTGGCCTTGATAATGAAACGCATTCCCTCAACAACACTTTACTTGAGTATGTTGATCTAACAAGACAACTCCTAGAAGCAGAAAATGAAAAGGATTCTGATACATTGAAAGATATCCGATGCCATTTTAGTGCCTTAGTGGCAAATATCATTCAAAATGTTCCAGGTATGTAAAAATGTTCTAATAAGTTCTGGTGACTATTTATTATGTACTACATTACCAACCTTCCTCCCCCCAAAAAACACAAACCTAAGGAAAAATCCACTTTTTTCCTGAAGTTTCAGAGTATTTAAAAAAAAAATAAAAATTATGCCATCAGTTTTTAATATAACTTTAGCAGCATGATTTTTTACAAGAGGTTTTTGGTACTGTTCAGAACTGTGCAAGTGATTTTCTAATTTAGAAAAAGTCTTTGTGGTTGGCAGTGCACTTATATTCACTAGACTAAGAAATAATTTATTCTTGTACACTAGTGGCATTAAACAGGACAACAGTAAACCTACATCAGCTGTTGCGAAGTTGTAATATGTCTTTACGTGGATTTTTTTCTTTTATATTCATTATTTGGATTTTTTTCTGGTTTACACATTGTATTTTAAAGGATGACAATAGGTATGTGTCTAACTGTGTGCTTTTCTTACAGTGCACCAGAGGAGAAGTGTCTTTCCTCAGCAGAGTCTACGCCACAGTCTGTTTATGTTGTTCAGTCATTGGGCAGGTCCTTTTAGTATTATGTTTACTCCTCTGGACAGATACAGTGATAGGAACATGAGAATAAACAGACACCAATACTGTGCATTAAAGGTATTTTGGTACTTTTGAATTTTGGAAATAGATTGTTACTTTGACTTTTTTAATGCAAATTTGACATTTGGACTCTTTGGATGTGGTTTTCACATCCTTATTGCCATTCATGACTTAGTTCCTTTTTTCTTCTGCCTCATGTGTATGTGTGACAGTTTGGTTTTTTTCATGCTATAAGTTATCACACTTGCTATAGGAATTTCTTAAAATTACTTTTAAATGTTCACTTCCTGTGACTTCAGTCCTTAGTTGCCTAACAATAAAAGCTTTTATGTAAAAATACATTAGCAATCAAACTGGCACATTGACTCATATATATGTGAGCATTTCAGTATTGACAGTTTCTTGTATTTGGGAGTTAAGAAAAAATTGATAATTTATTGATTAAGATGTTAAACAGTTTTTTGTTGCCCTAGGTCTTCCTCCCTTGATTGAATAGAAGTTAGTTTTCTTATATTTTAATGGTTTTGGTAAAAGCACTTCCTCTGAGTTATTAAAATGTAGTTTTCAATTACTTTCTAAAGGCTATGTCTGCTGTACTGTGTTGTGGCCCTGTTGCGGACAACGTTGGGCTCTCATCTGATGGCTATTTGTACAAATGGCTGGATAATATCTTGGATTCACAAGATAAAAAGGTAATACACAAGCAATGTCAACATTGATTTACAACTGTTAGTGCCTTCAACATCTGCTTCAACAACTTTTGTGGTCAGATTGGCCTAAAAGCCTTAGGGTAGCTTAAGCTCAAAGCTGGTTTAGTAGTGCATATTTTTGTACTGTCCTGGTTTCACCTTGTTGAGGAAGGCAGTCCTTAATCAGTCTAAGAACAGACAAAACATACTGGAAAAGGAAAGGGCAAGGAGTGCAAAACTGAGTATTGTTTATAAACTAATCAGGTAGGTTAAGTTGTAATAATTAGCAGATCTTTTAGGAACTTAAAGGAGACAGGATTTTGAACATGAACTCTTGTAAGAATGTAGTGTCTACCAGGGCTCCTGTAGAGTTACGAAGGCCAGGCTTTACATCTAAACAAGGCAAGCTTTAGATTTAAAAGATAGGACCTGCATTGCACTCATACTGTGACTACATAAAATACGGCTCCATTGGGCTACTTTGATTCAAGAGAACATGCAAGTCTTCACGTAGATCTATCCCTTGTATCCCATTGGAATTCCTGTGTATGTTTAAATGCTTTTCTGTGTTTGATGCTTTCAGGTCAGTGTTCAGCTTGTATTAAGACAAGTAAAAATAGTAAATAGTTCAAGGTAGCCTGGGAAATGAGGAATAAAAAGTCACTAGAGCTATGTAGTTATTTGCTTCACTTATTTGTGAAGCCACTTATTTGCTAGTTTATGACTGTGTGTGCAAATTGAACGTTAAACAGTTTGATACAATTACCTGTTGTTATTTTTAGCTGTGGTCTCATTGGTTTTAGATGGAACAAATTTTGCATATTGCAGTTCTTTTGCTTTTAAAATTAAATATTTATTTGCCTATTTTATGCCACTTTTGAAAGTTGGTCTTTTTTTCTATATTTATAAATATATATTGGTTCTCTTTTGGAATGCAGGTTCACCAGCTAGGCTGTGAAGCAGTCATGCTACTCTTGGAACTCAACCCCGACCAGAGTAACCTCATGTACTGGGCCGTAGACCGGTGTTACACAGGTTCCAAGCGGGTAGCAGCGGGCTGTTTTAAAGCCATAGCCAGTGTGTTCCAAAACAGGTACTATAGCGGTTTTCAGAACTTTAAACTTTCCTTTTCAAAGAGTGTTTTCATGTAGAACTGTGGTTTTTTTCTGCCCTAAAGAAAAAAGTTCTCTCCTATTTGTGTGTATGTGTTACTAAAGAAACTTCTTAAAAAATTATGATATCCCATACCATATCCCCTGTAGAAACTTTTAATAAATTCAAATTTTAAAAAGCCAAATGTGATTTTACTTACTTCACACTTCCAATTTTTCTCTAGGGATTACCAGTGTGATACAGTGATCCTCCTGAATCTGATATTATTTAAAGCAGCTGATTCTACTAGGGCTATCTATGAAGTTGCTATGCAACTATTACAGGTTTGTAAACTAATTTTGACTTTTCTTTTTCATTTAAAATAAGAATTGTCTTGTGCATTTAAAAAAACCCCCAACAACCTGTTACTGTTTGTTTGTCCTTTCAAGTGGTGAAATACAATGTCTATTACTTTTTCCTTCTGTATTTTAATATTTAGTTAGGCCAGATCCTTACTTGGCACAGGTTGACTTCAGTGGAAGTGTGTCTGTTTCCAGGAATGAAGCACTTGAGACTTGTGTAGTACCATAATATCTGCTTTTTCAAGAGAGAAAACTTAAATCAAGGTTCTTCTGGTTTGTCCCTGAAGCATAGTGGTACATAGCTCCATTTGTCCAAAAGCACCTCAGAGAGAAGCATATTGCTTCCTGTGCCTGTGTTTACTGGAGCAGAAGTCAGTTTTCTGGTTTTTGCATTAATACCAAACATTTTTTCATTTGTCTGTGGAGAGATGGTAGTGAAAATCTTGTTAGCCATTAAATTTACTTCTGTGTATTTCTTTCGGAGGTCATTTAGAGGTAAGCTTAATCTTACAGGCAGCATTAGTGTTTAAATGTAAGTATATGAATCGGTGCTGCTTGTGGCTCAGACCACAAGCTTTGGAGTTTTTTGAAAAGGTTTTTGTTGTCAGCTAAATTCAACAGTAAAGTGCCCACTAAAGTCACACCCTTGTTGGTATATCAGCACTCACCACCCTCCTGTTCAGCATTGTCTTTCTTCTCAAGTGAACACCATTGCTTAAGGTCAGCCAAAACAGACTTTAAAGTATCATACTCATTTAGCCTCCAGCTGCATCTCTGCTACATCAGAGATTACGTTGCTCTTACCCATGTCTCATAGATTAGCAGAAATTGATACTGTTTGGAAAGACAAGAGTTCAGTAATATTTCACTTTTTATTATAGAGATATTTAATATGGTATTTTATAAAAGCAGATTTCTGAAATTTATTGCTGGAAACTCATCAAGTGGATTGAGTCTTAGCTAGTCTTCTGTGAAATTACCAGAGTGTTGCTGAATACTGTAGATGTATGGAGGTCTACATAGATAGGAAGCATTAAATGAGAGTAGATACGTGAATTTGAAAGGTGATTTTATATAAGGGTTTCCATTGTAGCTCTATACGTAGCTTCAAATTCTGATCATTACTGTTGTAGATCTTGGAACCAAAGATGTTCCGTTATGCTCACAAACTGGAAGTCCAGCGGACGGATGGGGTTTTGGGTCAACCTTCTCCTCTACCACATCTGTATTCTGTGTCGTATTATCAACTGTCAGAAGAATTAGCAAGGACTTACCCTGAGTTAACACTGGCTATCTTCTCAGGTATGGTTTAAAAAAAAAACAATAAAAAAACTTTATTGGGTCAACAGTATTGTACAAAATGTGTAATTCTTTTTTTTTTTTTTCCCCCCCAATAATTAGTTTACATGTAATTCACTAAAATCAGGACAGCAGAATAAATAATTTATTTATAAACAAATCATAATAAATGTAGAAAATGGTATTTACTGAGTGACAACTTTTGTTTAATTGTGTTTGAATTTATTCAAGAGGAAACAACATGAATCATAGATACTTCTACTGATTTTCTGATAGCCATGAAAAATCACGTTAGAGAAGTAATTTGCAACTGTTTCAAAAATTATTCTTCTATTATTATTTTTACTGTTTTCATATTTAGTGTAGATTGCTTAGAAATATTATTTCATAGCAATTTTAAACAATTGCAGAATAATAGCCTCTCACATCAATTAAAAAAAAAAACAAACTAGGAGTAATATGAGGAAGAAAACATTTTAAGTGCGTTTTTGGTAAAGTTGGTATTTTTACATGCTCTAGTTTTTTAGTTCCCTCCTTCAATTAGAGGCATATATATGGATGCATATACTAATATGGTTTCTTCAGCATACTGTTTGTCAGCAGTGTCTTCAATTAGTTCTGTTGCAGACTGCAGCCTTTATCATTATAAAATAGTGCTAGTCAGCCAAACAAAAAAATGCATGTGTCAGCATTACTTTATATCAGTATGGTCTTTTGAGTGCATCGTTGTTATTACCAAAACAGTTCTCATTACTGATTTGCAGTTCATGTATGTACCTAATTTTTGCATGACAGAAGTAAGTCAGAGAATCCAAACGGCTCACCCAGCTGGGAGACAGGTGATGCTGCATTATCTTCTACCATGGATGAACAATATTGAGTTGGTAGACTTGAAACCTTTGCCAACTGTTCGTCGGCAAGATGAAGATGAAGAAGATTCTTTGAAAGACAGGGAAATAATGGTGAACAGTAGACGATGGCTAAGAGGAGAAGGCTGGGGGTCACCACAGGCTACAGCTATGGTTCTGAACAATCTGATGTATATGACTGCAAAGGTAAAATTAATTACTTAAGTGCTCCGTCTTGTTCCAGTGGATTATTGTGTTTAGGGTGCAAGAAAATTCAGAGATACTGTGTTATCAAACTTTCTAGAGTTACTGTTCATATTTGTGGAGTTGTTTATGTATACCCAAACTATGCCATACGATTTTGAGCTATTAAAGAAATAATATGTAATATTCGTGTTATAGAAATTGCTGTTTATAGTAACAGTATATGACTGTTGTTTTGGACTATAGATGTCTAGCTGGATAGGTAATACCAAGTCACCTGTATACCTGTGATCTCCAAGTAGAGGTTTGGAACCTTTCTTGTTGCCAAAGTCTGATAGACCCTTCTCCTTCTTGTGATAGCCACTTCCAACAGAGAAAAAGTATTGGTCACATGCAGTACTACTGCCAATTCTTCATGTCTTTGAATCTTACTGATGAGAGGTCATGTTTTAAGCTACGGATTAAAAACTCTTGGCAGCCCATGATCCATGGAATTTTATTCAGGACTGTAAGCAACTGGGAGAATGGGTCTCTGCTAAATTTAGATAGCTGCCCTTTTTTTCTTTAATGTAAATAAATATATAAAATTAGAAATAAATTCACATAGAAATAAAAATGTGTATTTATATAATGTATAAAAATATATCTCATATATAGATAAAATATATGTGTATATATATGTTCAGATATATTTTTATCTGTTTACAGCTGTAAAAGAAAGCAGTTATTTCCAGAATGTGTTTATAAAAATGAATTTATGTGAAAGCTTCATTCTGGAATGTAAAAGGCAACAGCTTCCTACAGGATTTGTGTCTCCTTTTTCTAGAACCTGCCCCGCATGCTCAGTTCAGATCACTTTCAAATACAGTGTTTTCTACTGGAAATTTCAGGAGGGATATTTATTTTGTTTTCTAGTATGGTGATGAAGTGGCTTGGTCAGAGATAGAAAATGTCTGGACTACTTTGGCAGACAGCTGGCCAAAGAATCTGAAAATAATTCTGCACTTCTTGATCAGTATCTGCGGAGTGAACAGTGAACCCAGCCTTTTGCCTTATGTGAGTATGGGGTACATCTCTCCTTAGTGCTGTTGATAGTTAAAAAATTAGCTGTGTGTTTAGCAGCAAGGGTGACCAAACAAAAAAAAGTGAGGCAGGATTTCTGTTGTCAAAGTCTCCAACCCTGTATTTTATGACCACTAAATACTATGAACAGATCAAATGCAGTTCTTCTATTTGAGTTACTTTGGACACCTGCGTCAAAATTTCAGTATCACTTTCAGTTAAACTGGGCATTCATGGAATGGGCTTGAGAAAGGAAATAAACCAGAAATGATTTCACACCTTAAAAGACAGGTATGGCTTTCTTGAGACAACTTGCTGACTGTTGCTCTTCATTCAGTATTGCAAGTCTGAAATGGTCCACAAGCCATCTTACAAGTTGTCAGAACTCAGGGTGGACTGTAGACCTCATTTAGTGAGTAAATGCACAAAATGGAAAAGACTTACTAAAATGTATGCATCTGTCTTTGCTTTTTTTTTTTTTTGTCCTTTAGCCATTAAAAGGAAACTTAAGTGTTAGCTTACTAAATTTACATTAACTTCATTAGTGTACACTGAACAACTCCCTGCTATTATAAAACGCAAATCTACTGCAACTGTTGGTCTCTGTTCATTAGGAAGAATTAAGATAGTTCCTAAGTAATATTTTCATAAAGAATTATTATAGCTTTTGCTAATATTAAAAAAAAAAACCTCAAACCTAGATATGAAGTAAACAGTCAGAAGCTAATAATATTGTTAAATTCTTTCTAAGAAGAGCTTAATTTCTTCATTTCAAATTAGGGAACCTAGTTTAATGCTGCAGCCCAAAATCTGTGTGCATGGTTTGAACAAGGTGACAGAGTAATTCCATGAGTCAGATGTCCTGGATCACTTGCTTGCCATTGATAATTAAGTTCTCTCAAAAGAATGGAAATGAATCATTGAGCACTGATGACTCAATATAATGTCAGGAGACAAAATATGAACGTACTAATGTCTAGAGTAATCAGTAACTAGCAGACATCTGCTGCTGCTTAGCAGTGACCAGGATTAATTTGGTCATGTAGTAGAGATTTCTTAGTTACTATATGCTTAATAAAATATTGCTGTAGCTAAGTGTTTATTCTTATCAGAGTATATAAAGGCCTTGAGCGTTTTGGGAATTCAACATCTTTTTCCCATACTGTAATTTAGGATAGTCTTAAAAAGCAGACAGACTAAAATAAAGTACCTGTCACACCATATAGGGACAGTGTAATTATTCTTGCATGACCAAGTATTAAACAAAAAAAAAACACCCCACCCAACCCCAAGCCCACTCAGAACCAGTTTTCCATCAGTGCATGTGTGAGAGCACTGCAGAATAGCATGAAGGAAAATGATACCTGCTGGAGAAGTAGTAGTGTAGACACAACTGTGAAGTATCAAAAATAAATCGTATCAGAATATGTTTGCTCCAGTGTTGATCTCAGATGTTGCTAAAACCTTCATAAAAAAATCTACTGATGCTTAGGTTACTCATTGAACTCAGAAGACTTACCTTACTCTTGTGATATGTTTCTGATGCTTCCTGCTGTTGATGGCTGTGAAAGCAATTTTGTTTGCTTTTAGAACTAGAATAAGTTTCAGGTATCCTCGCTTGCAGTGCAGGTAGATAGTAATTCTAACAAGTTGTGGTATTCAAATCTCTTGTTTTCTTCCTCTTTTTTAATCAAGTTACTGCAGTAAAAATTTTATGTACATACTATTTCATATACATGTACTTTTTTTGATGGCAGGTAAAGAAAGTTATTGTTTATTTGGGTAGAGATAAAACAATGCAGCTACTAGAAGAGCTTGTGAGTGAACTACAGCTTACAGATCCTGTCAGTTCAGGAGTCACCCATATGGATAATCCACCATATTACCGCATTACTTCCAGTTACAAAATCCCCTCTGTCACTTCAGGTGAGAATTTCTTAACTTAAACTTTTATTATTGTCAATGATAAACATGTTGTTATCAGTCAGTTATAATATTCAAGTTCATCCTTAAATATTCAAGTACAATGTTCTGTTTCTAAAAATAAATTAAGGTTTTAAGTTCTGTTATAGACACAAGATGCATCCATAGGAATTTATTCAAGAGGATTTAAGTACCCTTAGGAGAATTTATTTAGAAATAATTAACAATTAATAATAGATTAATCATAAAAAAGCCCCCAAACCAAAAAAAGCCTCTAAAAATATAAAAAATGTCTACCTCATGCTTCAATCCAAGAATACAGTAAGAAATGTGTGGAAAAGCTGTCTAGTTTTGATGAAGCATCTTACAAAGTGAGCTGCAAAAGACATGAATAGGAGGGTATCTAAGCAAGGACTTAGCTTTTGTGCTGCAAAGCTGTCAATGTTATGAAGCAGCCTTGACCTATAACATAGGGATTATCTGAATCACAAGATGGATAAATTGGCACTTGTTCATGAAAGTATTTGGAAAGTATGAAAAAAAATTATGGAGCTCTTCCACTGTAGTGTAATTGAGAGTAGCAAATTCTGTGGGGAGGGTACAAGATCGTTTCCCTTTGTGGTTTTCTCTTCAGCTTGAGGCTTTCAAGTTTCTCTTAAAAAGAAATTGATACAAGCTTCACTGCAGGCTGTTAGGTGTTAATAACTACTGTGCTTGTGGTTTGAATTAGCAGCATACCAAAATCCAACTACATTTTACAGATTACTGTAACATACAGGAAAGAAAAAACAGGTCTCTGCTTCAAAACCAAGCCTTTCTACTTAATTCACATTGAAGACTCAGATTACTGGAATGGATTCTTCTGGGTTTTTTCTCCAGTTACTGAAATTATAGTAGCTGCTCAGAATCTTTTAGTCTAAGCAACAAGTTTTCCTTGAATGTGAAAGTAATTTCTGTGGCTCATTTTGTGTTTGTGCCAGTTGCTGTAGTGTAAACCTGGTTAGAGCTCCTGGCATGGACAAGTAAATAAGGATCATCATGTAGTGCTTAAAACTGCTTTTCTTTTCTTATTGCCCAATCTTTTTCTTTGTCCATAATTCACAGGTACAACTTCCAGTAGCAATACGATGGTAGCTCCTACAGATGGCAACCCTGACAGTAAACATGCAAAAGACAATATTGAAGAGAAGTAAGTATCTCCTCAAAGATTTGTGTAATGTACTTGTGCAAGATCAAACAGGGTTTTCATTATTTTGCTCAAGAGTGAGAACAACTTAAGTATAATGATAACAAATATTTTAATGTATTTGAATGTTAATGAAAATGAGCTAACAGAAACATAATTTATAGTGGACTGTCTCCTTGAATCCCCTTATCTGGCATTGCTATAGGATATGTGCTTTTGCATCATATTGATTGTCCTTGTAAGATGAAATATTTTTGCCTAACACTTAGTTTTGCTCAGTTCTTCTCAGAGACCCTGATTATTTTTTGTCACAGAATGCCAGTTACTAGTGCTGCTTTATTTGTTCCTACAGTTACGTACATCTAGACATCTACAGTGGGTTGAACAATAACTTAAACCGCCAGCACCACAGACTAGAGTCTCGCTATAGCAGCAGCTCTGGAGGATCGTATGAAGAGGAAAAAAGTAATACTTTTATTTCAGAATATTTCTGTGGATAGGAAGCATTTTCACAAATTAATACTTTGGCTGAAGGTTTTAGAACGTGAAGGAATAGGCTTATCAATGGAGTTTGCATAAACTTATTAAAAAATAGGGGTTTTTTCTACATTCTTCCTTCTCAGTACTGCTGTTGAAATCTAGAATATGTTTGATTACAATAGGATGTGCAAGGAAGATGATACACTTTCATTCCTTCTCTCGTCCTCTGGAATGAGTTGTGATAATCTTCCCAAAACTCTGTTGCATGCATAGCTTTAGTAGAATCATCTTTGTTTTTTAAAACTGTGTCCAAGTACTACTGTGTGTAGCTGGTTCCCTCTCCTCCACCCTCCCAGGCCTCAGCGTTTCAAGAATTTAAAAATACTTTAAAAGACTATATAATACAGTAACATAACTTTTTTTCTGGTTTATCTATTGTGTTAGGTGATTCAATGCCTCTGTATTCAAACTGGCGGTTGAAGGTGATGGAGCACAATCAGGGAGAGCCTCTGCCTTTTCCACCTTCTGGAGGTTGCTGGTCACCATTGGTGGATTACTTGCCTGAAACTTCTCCTCCAGGCATGTCTCTTCACAGGTAACTCTTAACAATGTTGATGGCAGTTCATTATGTTTTAATTTATGTTGCACAAATACAGTAATTAAAATGCAGTAGATTTAAAGAGAGTAGCTAGTACATTTGTTTTCTGAAGGTTTACTTGTAGGTCTAGCAGTTTAAGGTTTCTTGGCCTTTTCAGTTGGAGGACTGAAGTTTGTCTATCTTCATTGCAAGCATTCTTCTTTTCCTTTATAATACAACTTTGTGGATGTTTATAGATCAAGAATTATTACTGGCTAGCAGCATGTTAAGCTCTTTGGAGCTCTTCACAAACTTCATGTTAAATTCTTCTAACAAGCAATTTTTTTGTCTTTTAGATGCAATATAGCAGTGATCCTTTTGACTGACTTGATAGTTGACCACAGTGTAAAGGTGGAATGGGGAGGATACTTGCATCTTTTGCTTCATGCAATTTTTATAGGTAACTGAGTTCTTACAGAAATATGTCTAGTAATTTAGGAGTTGTAGCTGTTTATGTAGCTGTTCTTTTCCACACTTAAATTAATAGTTGCCGTTGTATTGAAACTTCATTAATTTGTTAATATTTACAAGATTT
Source organism: Psittacus erithacus (assembly GCA_009867235.2). Lineage (NCBI taxonomy): Eukaryota > Metazoa > Chordata > Aves > Psittaciformes > Psittacidae > Psittacus > Psittacus erithacus. The sequence continues at coordinate 20,410 of WYDI02015798.1, read as the reverse complement.
TGAAGAATTCAACTAAGTCTCAGCTTGAGTAATGTGAATATAATTAATTTTTTTTGGAGTTGTTTGAAGGCACTTTTCTGTTGGAGTCACTTTTACCTCTTGTAGAAGACACAGTAAAATTCAATTTGTTTCTGTTTCTCTGTGTAGTGATTTTCATACAGAGCACAGGTTAAGTTCTTATGGCTGTGTGAGAAACAAAAGAATCTATTAATGTTTGTAAAACTGTGTGCTTCACTTTTGTAGTTCGAATACTGCTATTTTTTAAATCTTTTTATTCAGCATGCACCTGGAATGTAATAAAGCTTTTCCATTTTCCTTTTGTGTTAGGCTTTGACCACTGTCACCCTGAAGTCTACGAGCATTGTAAACGACTGCTTTTGCATCTACTGATAGTGATGGGATCTGGCAGTAATGTCCAGTCTGTTGCTTCTGTCCTGCTCAGAAACAGAGAGTTCAATGAGTCCAGGGTGCTTACTGTCAAGCAAACTACGCATTTAGATTATACCTTCACAGGTATGCATTAGATTAAGTGCTGCTTGTTAAAATTATGCGGTTATATTTTCTTGCAGACATTATTAAAGTTTCTGTTATTTTTAGCATTTTCTGAGCCCTTGGTAGTAAAAATAATTCCTTCAGATTTAAATTAAGTCAAATAGAACATGGTTCACATTAGCACTTTGTGCCCTGTCCTTGGAGTAGGGAGCACAATTAAATGGTTAAATAGTAGTGGGAACCACAGAGGAAGCTCTGTGTTTTGGATCTGCAATAAAGCAGCCTTTATGATGCCCTTGAAAATAAAACCCCAGAAGATCCATCTCTTACTTGTTAATAGCACCTTTAAATTTCTGACTTGTCAGCTGTAATTGCATTGTTCATAGGCTGTCAAAATACTCTTTTGAGATGCTACCTTTTAATGTTCACTGTAACATTGTGATATTGTAATTATACAGGAAACCATATTTTTTCTATGTATCTCTTTATGAAAGGAAAATACAAAGTAGTTCATTTTTTTAAATCTAGTATTCTGTATTATTTCAGCAGGTGGCAGCATATTCCTAAACAAACTGGTTTTGTTCACATCAAAAGTGGTTTTGTCACTTAACAAAAAAAAAAAATCTTGTTTTGTGAATCTGCTTCATAGCAATTAGGAGTCAAAAAGTGGGCATAATGGAAGGATTCTTTCATGTAGACCAATTCACAGAACTTTACGGTGTATGGTAACCTATACAAAGTGTTCTGTTCCTAGTCTTTACAGTTTTGGGTAAATAGTCTAAATATGACACAGTATTTTGCTATTATTATAACAGAAATATCTGATAGAAACTAGAGTAAGATCAGCATCAAACATTTACAGCTGGTGATTAAGATAAGGTGATGACAGGTGTGCATGCCTACCAGAAGTTCAGAAAAGCTGATGTTAAATTATACTTGAACCAACTAATACCCAGTTCAAACCCTGTGCCTCTGTAGAGAGAAAATTTGTGGTAGGTGTCAGAGATTCTCAAGCTTATGAACAACTGTTACTGTCAAAGGTTCACGACCAACTTTTCTGTGTCTATTTACTTTCTCCCAGCACATCTTAGATAGACAAAGGTGTAATGTGAGGGGTTACTGCAGTTGTATTTTATTGCCACATGATTCTTTACAAGGAGAGAAAAATTTTACAGCAGCAGGATTAAGCTAACCTCAAGAGAAACATTGCAGAGCCAGAGGGGCTCTGCTTAGAGTTGATTCACCAGCTAATACTTACTGTTCACTTATTTAAAGGGCTGTCAGTTGCACTGGACTGAGTTTTAACAAAAAAAATACTCAGAAGTAGATTATATAATTTGTCTCCAGTTATGAAGATGAGCTGCCTCAAAAGCCACTGAGCTGTCATATTACCAATGCAAAATCAAACATAATTCACTGGTTTTAAAAACGGATCTAGTAGTTCCTTCTTTAAGGGTCCAGTCATGTGAAGACTTTGCATATATCAGGCTTGTTGATTTCATTGAAGTTACTGCATCCATTAAATTCTTCTCATTATGTTTGCTAAACTACTGATTTTTTTTTTTGAGGGCTATTTTTTTTTTTTTTTACTTATTTGGTATTAATTGTCAACTTCAGAGTGCATAATCATCTTGGTTTTATTTCAGCAGGTGTTAATGATTTTATACCTGATTACCAGCCCTCCCCAATGACAGACTCAGGGCTTAGTTCAAGTTCTACCTCTTCTAGCATCAGTTTAGGAAATACAAGTGCTGCCATTTCTCATCTGCACACCACAATCCTCAATGAGGTTGACATTTCGGTAGAGCAGGATGAAAAAGTGAAAACTCTCATAGAATTTATTACCTCAAGGTAAGATTTCAATTTTCACTTTTGTCAAGACGTGTTATGTGGCAACAAGACAAAACTTTTACTATTTGACATCATGTTGTCTGATTTTGTCCCTCTTTTATCACCACTATGAGACAGTTTAATCCTGAAATGTTTTTATGTGATACAACCTATGAACAACTCTTTAACTGTCCAACTATTTCAGAGAATTTTGGCCACCCTGTTACCATGTTCTATGCAGGTCTGTAATTTTGGTTGCTGCACAGTTTATAGAATTCCCTTTTCCATCTAAAGAATTAGGGCTGATTTCTGTGGAGTTTATGGATTACCTCTTAGTAGAGAGCAGGCTATTCGGAAACCAGAAATCTCTGGCAAAGAATATCTGTAAAACTGTCAACACTTGTGCAGTTTGATAGTTTACATAAAGCTTTAAAGATTCTGTAGGTCTGAAATCCAACCTGTTTTTCAGAACTTTTGATTACTTACAATTTACGTCAGCCTAAGTTTATAATAGTGAGGTGTATTGATGGAAGAGAATGGGAAGAAAGGAGGCTGTTTTAAGAAGTGTGTAATGGTGTTAGTTGTACTGGTTTGTTACTAGATAACTAAATATTATCTAACAGAGAGCACCTTTTCCTAAACTTAATGCTGTTATTTCAACTGGATCTAATATATTGCTTTGCACCATAACTTCTTGCATATTGTTATATAATACTGGGAAGTTGTCAAACTTCTTCCGGACTTGTGTCTGCAGTTCTGAATAGTTTCTTTTATGCAGTAAGTAGTAGATTCTTTTGCAATTAACCTTAATTTTGCAATTAACTTTAAAATTAAAATAACATTTAAATAATATTAATGTCAAACAGTATGTTTTATATTCTGTTTGCTCTAAATTTTTAGGAAAAGAGGCCCACTTTGGAACCACGAAGATGTTTCAGCCAAGAACCCTAATATAAAGAGTGCTGAACAATTAACTGTCTTTTTAAAGCATGTGGTATCTATATTTAAACAGTCTAGCTCAGGTACGTTAGAAAACAGTCAATGCATGATAGAATGTCCAAGTCTGCAAACTAAGCAAGTTTTTTGAATGCTTGTAAATTTACAGGTTATTTATAAGATCACTCTAGGTCATTGCTTACTGCTCTTAAATAATAGATTTTTCTTGTGTATTGCACATTTGGTTCATGTTTCTATTACGACAGATTTAAATATAGTCATAGAATCGATTAGGTTGGAAAATATTTTTAAGATCATAAACTATCTTATTAATTTATTATGGACGCTTAATCTTAAAGTCATAATGTTTTCTCTCTACAAGTATTCAGATGTCTGCTATTACAGAATACAAGTTTACATGTCAAAAGGATGTTGGAAAGTAATACTCCTTGAGAAAATGATTTTGATAATGTACTCTTGAATTCAAGTGGTTTTGAGGATTTTTTTCATAATGGATTGTGTTGCTTGAGCATTTATTTGCTTTCATAGGAGGATTTCAATTGGAACACCGTCTCAGTGAAGTTGCTTTGCAAACTGCGCTTTCATGCTCCTCTCGACATTATGCTGGGAGATCCTTTCAGATTTTCAGGGCTCTGAAGCAGCCTCTTACTGCATCTACACTTTCTGATGTTCTCTCCAGACTAGTAGAAACTGTTGGAGATGCAGGAGAAGAAGCTCAGGTATTTTAATTTTTACCCCCACTGTATTAGAAAGTGTGCCTAAGTGAGATACTTCCAGTTTTATTTGAATGACAGGAGAATTTAAAACCATTTTTTATTCTGTTGCTCTTTATTTTTAAATAAAGATACTTCAAATATCAAAACAGTTTCAAATTATGGCACTTTCTGAATTTTCATCAAATTAAATGATGAAAAGATGAGGTGTGTGCATTCTCTCTTATAGCAATAGGAACTTGCAAAGAGTTTGATATATCTGTTTCCTGAAATCACCTTCTCTTTTATAGTCAGAGAATCCTAAGATCAGACATACAAAAAATAAGTTTGGTTTTCTTTTATTAAGAAAAATAACATGATAAAGTGTGAAAAAACATCCAACTTAGTGTCATTGTATGTCTGGAGAAGTGAATAGTCTAATATTACAAAATGACAGTCTAATTGACTTTATCCTTAAGTCCATCCTTAGAAATAATGCAAACCAGGATGAATTCTGTGAATATTTTGAAAAATACAGTGATTTCCCCTGTCTTGAAGCTGTAGTGCTAATTCGTAGTGCTAATTTGAGCTGTCTCATCAAAATTATGTTCTAATTGAAGTATGAAATAATAATTTAGTTATTGATACTGATCTCATTTTTATATTACTACCAGTAAATTTTCTGTGATCTTCCATGAGTGTATTGCATCATTTATAAATGACCTGTGGCTTTTCCTAGGGTTTTGTCATAGAACTGCTTCTGACCTTAGAGTCTGCTATTGATACGTTGGCTGAAACCATGAAGCATTATGATCTGCTTTCTGCCCTTTCTCAGTAAGTTCTTTTATTAGTCAAACTGCCTTACACACTTTCACACATTTGAATTATTTAAGATTTGTATTACAAACGTAAGGAATAATTTCTTGTCTGTGCCAGAATAGCTGTATTGCTATAGCAAAATTGCTTGCTTTTATCATTCTGTCTCAAGCAAAACTCATAAGAATCTAGATTTTCTGAAAAGGATCTCTGCTACTTTTCAGCTTACCTTGCTCAACAATTTAAAAATAAAATAATGAAAAATAGCCGACAGGGTGTTCCAGGTTTCCTTATGGCTTCATTCTGAATTGTTGTCAGTTCTTTTGTGACTTTTCAAAAATAAAGGCACTGAGTACATTTAGTACTTCCTTTTTAAATCAGGTTCTAGTGACCTTCATTAGTAGTGTAATTTCTTGGGAGCCTTGTTTTTTCCCCATATGTATAATGAGTAATGGCACCAATCTTCAGAAGATAATTTGAGATAATTTAAGTTTCACAGATGAAAACTCATGTGCTGCAATGCATACTTTTATTCCACTGTTAATACAAAAGAAATTTCTTCAGTGGCAGCAAATGCTAGCCTCAGATTTGTTGTCCATATATGTGAGAAGTGTATTTGCATAGTCTGAGTCATTTGTGTGTCTCATTACAGTCTGAGTGGTTAGCTCAATGACTTTTTTTCAAACTGGAAAAAAAAAAAGGACATAATCCTTAAATGTGCAGACATTGCTTGAGTTCATGATGGAATTGTTGAAAATGTTGAGGTTTCTAGGAATATATTCTGTTTCTCACTATCAGAACTTGAAGGTGTTGGTTTTTCTGGGTCTGATACTTCAGATAAAATGTAATAAGTATAGTAAGTAAATATTAATTCATTTCTCTACCTTTATCACATATGTAAGTAAGTTGGAATGCTAGATCTTCATTCACAGATAATCTTCTACATGCTGCAGGCTAATTTTCTGATTTTACTGAACTGTTATGTAATTATTACAGTATTCTGGGATTGTAACCGATTTGGTAGCAGAGATGACAACACGCTACAGTCTTGTTCTTATTGCTATAAGGAAATTTTTGTGTTTTAGATAGACAAATCCGATATTTTCATTAAATAGTCTTCCAGTGATGAAGTGATTCATTGTGTGTGTATATGTGTGGGTAGTGTGGCATCTTTCTCGTTTCTTCCCTTTTACCAGACTGTGCGTTATTAAAGTATTTTATATGGAATAATACATGATACTGATTTTTATTTTAGAACCTCATACCATGATTCCGTAATGGGAAACAAGTATGCAGCTAATAGGAAAAGCACTGGTCAGATAAATCTAAGCACAAGTCCCATTAATAGTGGCAATTGTTTGGGATACTACAGCAATACAAGGAGTAATTCTTTAAGACTGAATTTAATCAGTGAGCGGAGAGGCGACCGTCGGCGGAGCAACACACTGGATATAATGGATGGAAGGATAAATCATGGTGGAAGTTTGGCCAGGACTAGAAGCCTTTCCTCCCTTAGAGAGGGAGGGATGTATGATGTGCAGCCCACTACTGACCCTGTCAACTTGATGGCCACCATATTTTGGATTGCAGCTTCGTTGCTGGAGTCAGATTATGAGTATGAATACCTTTTGGCTCTCAAGCTGCTCAACAAGCTTCTTATTCACTTGCCTCTGGATAAATCAGAGAGTCGGGAAAAGATAGAAAACGTGCAGAGTAAACTGAAATGGAATAACTTCCCAGGCCTTCAGCAGCTTTTCCTGAAAGGCTTTACTTCAGCATCTACACAAGAAATGACAGTTCATCTCCTCAGTAAACTCATCACGATTTCCAGACATGCTCTGGTGGATCCGTCTCAGTTAGCAGGTATCTTTAGTAGATGTGTGTGTAATGAAAATATTTTTTTTGATGAAATTAAGTGTATTCAAAATCAGTAGTAATTACGCATTTACCTTAAAAAAAGAAAAAATCCCTTCAGTTAAATGCTTTTTGCAGTTATCACTACTACAGTGCTCGATAGCGGAATACATTGCAGACAGTAATTATCTGCCAAGAAATACTGCATGTAAACTGTATGTATTGACTATTAACTTGGTTAAAAGTGAGTTTTAGGAGCACGTGTATTATTTTTCATGATCTTGTGCTAACTAGCTCAATTAGTACTATTTCAAACATTAAGAAACAATGTGACTGTACTGCCTAAAGCTATCCAGTTTCCTTATAGTTTCATGTAATTGGTCTGATGATGATTTTATTTTCATTTTATGCATATTTATACCTAACACAGACACCTTTATATATATTCTACATACATACACACTTCAGTACTTGTATGTGTATTTATATATCAGTGTGAATGTATGTGTCGTGCTGTAAGGGTACTTAAATACCAGGTAACTCCACATTAAATTAAGTTATATTAAAAATCTTTGGGGCTCATGTAACTGTGTTTATGTATGTGTTTAGGATTTCCCCTAAACATCTTGTGCCTACTTCCTCATCTGATTCAACATTTTGATAACCCCACTCAGTTTTGTAAAGAAACAGCTGACAGGATAGCAAAGGTATGTAAAATGATGCTTGGAGAAGCACTCAGGACTTTATACCAGCATTGTTTCTATATTTTTCTGCTCTCTTATAATTTTACCTAATTTTCTAATACAGAAATAACTATAGAAGGGCATATTTTAAGGACGGGATTCAGTTCTAAGTTACATAGTTGGACCTCATATCAACCCCTGAGTTTCTGTTTTTCAATGCAAAAACATGTTTAGCTTATTCTATAAAATTGAGATGTAAAGAACAAATTTCCTTACTAGTGACGTCAGTTACTTTTTCTTAACTCATCTCATTTTTCAGTTTGTAACTTTAAATGTAAATCCATTTTTAAGCAGTCTTCCTAATTGACTTATGAGAAGGAACTCATCCTTACCTTTTGGACTGGAGAAGAAAAGATAGCATGTTCTTTAGTGTGTGTTAAAACAGTACACAACAACAGTCTCCAGCCAGGCTGGTGGTATGCTGGCCTGACAGACTGTATTGTAAGGAGGACTGTGGAAAGGGGAGTAAGTGCTGTCTGTCACAGAAGATGCAGTTGTAGCCCTCTGTGATACATACATGACTTACATGTGCATAGGCTGCCTCAAAGAACTACATGCCTGTTATAAATCCAGGTATTACTGCTGTCCCTTAAATACTTGCGCTACTAGTTAGGGACAGAGTTGAGCAAAGTTTGGTATGAGTAGATAAACTTGGAGCGTGGATGCCACAGTACTAAAATTCAACAGAAACTGTCAGAGCTGCTTATGTGATTAGTTCAGTTTCAGTTTTTAAAAACCAGAGTGCAATCTGGAAAAAGTGCCTAATGGGTTGTGAATGCTTATGTTAAACAATTGTCGTTTCTAATATAATTAAATATGCTTTTTGCTTTACAGGTTTGTGCAGAGGAGAAATCACCTACTCTTGCCAATCTGGCTCATATGATGAGTTTATACAGTACACACAGTTATTCCAGAGACTGTTCTAACTGGATTAATGTAGTGTGTAGATATTTGCATGACTCTTTCTCAGATGCCACATTTAACCTCGTAACTTATCTTGCAGAGGTAAGTATATGTCTCATGTTAACAATCTGTGATCAACATTACATTTACTCACTGCCAGTTTCTTTTTTGTCATGATTCTGAATATTGGTGGGGAAAAAAAGTCCAGCTTCCATGATGAAAGAATAGTATTAAAATATGCCATTTTGGACTGCAACAGTTTAAATATACCTATAAATTGTAATCCCTCTAATGAAAGATCTCTTTTCATGATAGTCGTGTTTCAAAGTTGATATTTATGTTCTGTGCTATGTGAATAAAATGTGGACATCGTCTTGATTTTAGTGTAGTGCAAATCCTAAGAGACCCTCTTTAAGCCAAGTACACATTTAAAGATTGCCTTATCACAGCTTAAATGAAACTTGGAAATTATTAAGTATTGCATTGCATATAATCAAAGATAATTTCAGTTGTAGAATTCAGTACATGAGTCTGCCCGCCATTCATACAGGACCACTGTTACTATCTTTAAAAAAGTATCTAGTGTGAAAACCTTTTAGACTCGTCCTTGAAGTATAAAACTTCAAAATGATGAAGATTTTTTTTTTAATATTTGTACATTCGCATGAATGACTTCATATGCACTTACTTTGTTTGTAAGATTGTGTGTTCCAGCCTTCTTTAATGCAGAGGCATAATAGTTTTTCATACAGCTATGAGATTTTGAATTTGTATGAACTCTTCTGTTTAATGAAAAGTGTTCTACTATGAGGTGCTTTAGATCTATGCTAACAAATATGTCAAAGTTCAGGGGAAAAAAATGAATTAGGACAGAGAACATTGTTCTGATTTTCTTCTAATGCTAAAACAGAGTTTTAAAAAACATGAGGTGGTACCAGAAAAGTGACAACTTTACTGGTTTTCAAAATAAGTTTCTTAAAGGGGAAAATATGTATGGAAGTTGGCTATATTTTAATGTTTGTTTTCACTTTCTGCTGCCATGAAAGGCCCTAACTGAATTCTGTGTTCTAATTTTTCTTGGTTTTTTTAAGCTGTTAGAGAAGGGGCTATCCAGTATGCAGCAGTCCTTACTGCAGATCATTTACAGTCTTCTGAGTCATATTGACCTATCCACAGCACCAGTGAAGCAGTTTAATTTGGAAATCATAAAAGTTATTGGTAAATATGTTCAGGTAGGTACTGAAAAACTACAAAAGCCTTTCTTATATTATCAAAGTGGCAGTGAAATTACACTTGCATTTTTATGGGGGTTAATTTATTTCAGACATAAAAGTAGCTGTTCAAGGCCAGATTTCATAGTATTTTATTATTTCATCCTATGTACTTAATTCACTATATGCTTATGTATTTGTCTGATTTGAAATGCATCTTGTGGGATAAGTGTACATGGGTGAGTGTACGTCTATTTGCAGATATAGGCAACTCTACATATGTAGTTAGAGGACATGATCCTTCAACTATTAACATGCAAGGAAACCTTTACTGCTAAATACTGCACAGATGTTTTATTTAAATGTAGATGTTTTCAAAATGAAGTTTTACAGTTAAATACATATTTAAATCACTTTCACCAGTATATCTGTGAGGTACATTAAGGTGCACCATAATGAATTTGAGTGCCTTTTTTATTAAAGTCCCCCAAAGATGAACAACAGTGTTTTGCCCTAGGTAATTTGATCTGTTGTACTTGGAACACAATTTACTGAAAATCTATTTCACAGAAGAAAGCCTAGCATCTTGCTGAAAATGAAAATGCCTGGAGCATAAAACCATTTCAGTGCACAGCATTCTTTTTGTTTCTTCCCTTTGCCCCCACTTTTTCCTGAATTCTGTTATTGCCAAATGTATTTCAGTCAAGTGGTTTAATCATAATTAATCAGGAAGAGTAATGCTCCCTGGGTGTTTTGTTATTGATGGATATGTACTTTCGATATTGTGTTCCTGTCAGAGTGCATTAGGCAAAATGGAATGATTAGCATTAACTTTAGTTTTCGTGGCCTGAGAGCTGCTTGCTTCACGTCTAACCTTTATCTGAGCTTTCTATGCTTTCTATGCCCACCCTACCATGGGATCTCATTTTAATTAGATGTTGGCTATCAAAATAATGATACTAGTGAATAAAATACTCCAGAGAAGCCTATGTATTTTTGATATGATAAAACATGTTACTGTAAATGACAAAAGAAGATCATAAATGTCTTGTTTAAATTTGATGCTACTTAAGCTGATGTTTTTAGTCTTTTGCAGTCACAGTGCATCTTAATTTAAGTTGCTACAGGATGGTTCAGGTTTGAGACTACTTTTTTTATGTTTATGATGCACAGAAATCCAGGAGATTATTGAAGACTCTTATTATGGCAGATATCCTGCTAATTAAAAAAACTGGAAGATTAAGTTTCAGGTAGAATCCTAACATTTTCAGGCATGTAAACCTTAACCCTCCTAAGGTGCTGCTTTCGGTGTAAATCTCTTTTGCGATTCACTCCACAATTTCTGTAGTTGAAACTGCTAAATTATTTTCATTACCATTAACCATTTTTTTGAAGGAGAGTGCACTTAAATCAGGCTCCGACTAATGTTTTCGTGCTTTTGCCCTGGCTGTTTTAAGCACTCGGTTCGATACTACATGAAAACCATGTAAATGCATTGATTTGGTTTGGTTTGGGTTTTTTTAAGATTTTTGAAATACCTGAGGAAATATAAAGCACAAAATATTTTTGAATGTTTCAAATACAGTTTACTCTGCCCATAAATGTAAAATAATTGAAGATGGCAGGAGGTGGAAGTTGTTTTTCTTTTAAATGCAATTAGTTTTTATCTTCTGGGGCATGAAGGGCAGATACTTCAGACAATGGTAAAACACATAGCGCAAATACAGGGAGTGAGGGACATAGAACAGAGTCTGGTATGACTGGCACTGGGGCCTGCCTGCTTGGCTGGACCTGACCACCCACCATGGGATGACTTGATAGCTTGCTGCTGCCTTCTTGGCACTTCAAGGTCCAAAGCTGCCCACATGTGCTAGCACCTTGCAGCTACTTGTGGAAGATTAGGGTTTCTGGGATTGGGAATCTAATGAATCAATGTAAAATCCCACTGTACATTAAAAATGGTGTCTTGTTTAAAGTGACTGTTTTGCGATTTGTGTATGTTCTCTTTAGAGTCCATATTGGAAGGAAGCTCTTAATATTTTGAAACTGGTGGTGTCTCGCTCCGCAAGCCTTGTTGTACCTAATGATATCCCTAAGTCTTATGGAGGTGACATAGGTTCTCCTGAAATATCTTTCACGAAAATTTTTAATGTTTCCAAGGAGCTACCTGGGAAGACCTTAGATTTTCATTTTGATATATCAGAGGTAATTACTGTATTTGAATTACAACGCAATAATGACTTTCTGTTGCAAACTCTGATTTGTTTTGTTAGCATTCTGCATTTATGGATTTTAAAATAAATATAATTGTTAAGAATTACAGGTGCTGAAGTTTTACATACAAGTAATTAAGAGTCATACCGAAAGATAACCTTTGAATGCTTTTATTGTGTTTTTGCCTTTTTCCCCCTCTTTGAATGTCTGAAGAGTTAATTACTTAAAGTCAATGGGATTATTCTCAAGAGTATTTCGGCTGTGTCAGAGAGCAGGCTAATGCAGCTGGCTGCTGCTTGCAGCTGAGCATTCCAGGCTTTCATCAAATGAAGGGGTTTGTGTTCAAGGGCTGAGAGGATTAAAACCCTGTACTGTGGTTCTGGCATGACTTTGGAAGGGGGAGAAAATTTAGAGGAGAGAGTAGGATACACAATATAGGTACCTCAATGTAAGATGAATGAAACTGGAGAAAATCCTGTAGTTAAAACCAACACCCTTACCCCCCCACTTAAGGTTCATTAGAACTGAAGATAATACATTGATGCTCATTCTATGTCTAAAAATGGGAGCATAGCCAAATGACTGCAGTGTAATATAAGGATGTGAAAACTGTAGGACTTTGCAGTTAATCAGAAGTAAGGGCTCCTGGTTGAAGCTGATCCTAAATAATGATTGGAGTTACAGATGTCTTAAGAGAATTACTTAAATTGGTAAGTGAATTCCTTACTGGAAGTTTCATTGCATGCGTATAATTGAGGGACAAGATGAATTCCCGCAGAGTTCAATGGAGTGGCATTTGTTGTCAGAAGGAGTGAATTTGCTGCTTGGTTCTCAGAAGTGTGTGTGTTAGTTGCTTGTCTGTGAACACAATTTTTTCAAAGCGTGTTTAAAAGCATATAACTGGATTGTCAGCATAAAATCTGCATAATTCAAAAAACCACAAGTGGGGTGAATGGCAGCCTACTGCATAGGGTAGACTTAACTTGGCTTTGTATTTCCCAGTGTACCAATGCTCAGTGGATCAGGCATAGGCTTCACAGAATGCTTAAAAACAGACAGACAAGACCTTCTACTTTTTACATAATACTAAATTCTGAAATCAAATGTGCAGTCTTAACTAATAAAGATTTTCATTTTGAGGAAGTATTTGTTGTCTTTGGTAGACACCAATTATTGGGAATAAGTATGGTGATCAACACAGCGCAGCTGGTAGAAATGGGAAGCCAAAAGTCATTGCTGTCACGCGCAGCACTTCTTCAACTTCGTCAGGCTCCAATTCAAATGCATTAGTTCCTGTCAGCTGGAAGAGACCACAGCTATCTCAGGTACATTGTCTTGAATACATTATGTGTATATTGTAGACAATGTTTATGAATGTATGAAAAAATTGTTGAAGTCTAATTTGAAGTCTATATTATGTCTTAGCAAAACAGTAAATGAATATAGCGTAAATTAAAAGCTAGTACTGGTGAAAAGAAAAAAATGTCAGATTCTTCTTAGTGGATGTCAGCATGTGAGACACCTGGTTAAAATGCAGACTTTTTACATTTTAACCTCCAGCAGATGCTTTGCTATGTGATTTTCTTTGGTATATTTTTCAGAGGAGAACTAGGGAGAAGCTAATGAATGTGCTTTCTCTGTGTGGTCCGGAATCTGGTCTTCCCAAGAATCCTTCAGTAAGTGGTGACGGTGTTTTGTTCTGGTTTTTAAATCCCAGCAGTGATAATGCTGTTGCATTTTCAGGTATTGGTGAAGTTACGAAGAGCATTTTTTGACAAACTGGTTTTGGTTCAGTAAATCAAAAATCCAATTTGAAGAATTAGGAGGTGGAATCATAAGTAATGAATTTTTCCTCAAGAAGTCCAGTGGGCACCTCTCTTTACTAGACATGTTTGAAAACACTATTTAATTTCAGCCAAAACTAATGTTACTGTCTCAGGGAATGGACCTTAGGGAAGGTCTGTATATTTTAAGGCAAAGATTAATTGCTAGGATTAATTCTTAATTTTTATCTTCTGTGGTTATCAAAACAAGGTTTTTTTAAAAGTTTTTGGACTGAAACTCAAATCTTTCCTCTCCAAATTAAATTAATTGACTACTAAGGAGCTCAGTTGATCAAACTAATCTTCAGTACTTCTTCTCAGAAGAGCAAGACTACACTGCCAGTCCAGACTGGTGTGTTTGAGGCTGTGTATATAAATGTTAAGCGTCTTGGCTAGAAGAGGGAAATGGACTAGGTCTCTGGTGTTCTGTGTAAATCTTTAGCCCACTACAAATAACATGCACTTTAGAGAGAGGGGGCAACAATGGCTGAGGACTGCAAGGACATTGATGCTATATTGAAAACACTGTAGAATCCTTTGAAAAAAAACCAGTGGATCACATGCCTTCAAACTAACATGGGTATCAGTAGGAGCAGTAGTCTTAACTATTGAGTAAACTAGGCTGATGGTTTTACTTCTGTGCATGGCATAGAGAAGATCCCCAGTGGCATACTAAGCTTAATAGTGGTAATGACATTAAAAGCTTTTTAAAATAAAGTGAGTAGCCCACCTTGGTTATCACTACTTTAAAGATGTAGTTTAAAATCCAGCAAGTCTCTAAACAAACTGCAGTCTACCTTGCCATAGTGACAAATTGCCACTAACGCCATTAAATGTGGGAAGCAGGATAGCTGACTTCTGGAGTTACACAAGTTGTAAGTTTTTATTTCTATTTTTACCCATATCTGCAGGTTGTGTTTTCTTCTAATGAAGACTTGGAAGTTGGAGATCAACAAACTAGTCTTATTTCAACAACAGAAGAAGTGATTCAAGAGGAGGAAGTGGCTGTAGAAGACAATACCAGTGAACAACAATTTGGAGTTTTTAAAGACTTTGACTTTTTAGATGTTGAATTGGAAGATGCAGAGGTGAGACCTTGGGATTTCTTCTGTATATTTCCATTTGAGAACGTTTTAAAAATAAGATTATGTTGGTGCAATTCTAAGGAATTTGCAGCTCTTCTAACTAATCCAATTGGAAAGAATTTGATGTGATTGAACTCAACTTGAATGATAAAGAAACCTGTGTCACAAACTTTTGCAAGTGTTAAGTTGTTGCAAGTTGTTGGATGTCCTTGGTTGGGAGAGTTGGGATTTTTTTGGGGGAGTTAAGTGACTTAATCCAAAAGTGAAGTGGTAAGACAGTATAAACCAATTACAAGATGAACACCTGGGTATCCTGCAGCCAAAAATTTAATCATGGAACCAGTATGTTAAGAAAATTGCATAATCTTGTTCCTGATACGCTTCTGCATTTTGAAAACATGAAGAATAGCTTTCGAAGTTACAAACTGTATGATACACTGTCTCATTATATATGATTAACTTGGTCAACATAAGTGGTTGCATTGACTTTTACATTATATCTGGCTTGTCGCAGTTCTTACATTTCCTCCACTTCTCCTCTCAAAAACAAGAGAGGGAAGGTAAACCAAAATTAAATATTGAGAAATAGTAATGATTCTTTTAACAGGTGTTACTTGCTTGGGATAAATAAAAGGCTTCAGACCAGAATTTGCTGAAGCTTAAAAGTATGACTATAAAAGGACTGCGGAGAAGTACTTTGAGGTTTCTTTCAGTGTTTTTGTTACAGTCTGTACAAAATAACTGAATTAGTAATGGAGACCCTTGTAGGTTATGAGTCAACAAGCTGCTAAGAATAATATCTGCCTATCTAAACTCTAAGATTGTTCATTAATCTATCGCTTTTTACAAAATCTTGTGCTTTTTTCCCCCCTTTAAGTTTTATATCACTTTCCTTCCTGTATATTGCTTCACTTCGGCCAGTATTTGCATCTTCTAGGAAAATTGTAGGTTCATTATGGTCTAATGCATAGATGATCTACACATTATAGAGATAGTTTCCTATATTCAATGCAAGTAGTCTAACAGCTCAGAATTGGCTCAGTAGTAGCATAGTAGCATTTTAACACTATATGGGGTTTTGCAGGTAGGATGCCAGAAGTCAAAAACTTTGCCAAACCAAGTTAATCTTTAACTTCATTTTCTGTATTATTTTAATAACAGATTAGCAGATCATGATGAAGTAGAGACAGCTTCTTTCTCATTACTTGCCTGTATGCAACATGTAGTGCTATACTTGCCAAAAAAAAAAAAAAAGAACGAAAAAGCACAGATTGTAAAATTTAGGGCATTACATACAAATTGTGCATTTTATCTAAGAGCTGCCTAGTTTTGCAGCAGAAATACAGAATGCTCTTTGTTTCTAAGAATTAAATGTCAACAATATGAACTGAGGCTTTTACATTAAAATCTGAGTAATATCCAGATTAAACAGAAGTGTTTCAGCCCTCAGTAGGAGTACTTTGTTGTAGTTGGGATTCTTTTGCGCTGCCATGACTTTTCGCCGTTTTTTTTGAGCAAAACAAATCACTAAGAGAGAAAGAGACTACAAAATGTGTAGTTTGCTTTACATGTTTAATACATCGTAATGATCTCTTAAGTCACCACAAGTGATACTCTGTCAGAGCACTTTTGGAACCCATATTTGCACATCTGGGGCTAGATGTGGTATTTTAGTAACTGTATTTAGACTGGTGAAGTGACCTTATCAGGTTTTCCATCTGTAGATGAATTGTTGAAGGTTGACAAAGTGCGTGAGAAAATCAAAGATAGTTTGTACTTGTGAATTAAAACAATAGTGTTTTTAAGATATGGATTTCACTTAATATGGTGGATGTTTGAAACCCAAGTAGCCCATCTTTAAACTGTGCGAACAGAAAGGATCTAGCTTTTGATGTTTAGGCTGTGTTTCATAAAACTGACACAAAGTAGCTGGTAAAACAGTTAACGAAGACATGGGGTTTTCTACAACCTGTATATACTTAATGTTGGTGGTGCTTTGTCAGTTGGATGTGGTCAATTTAGATTCATGTGTGTTAGTTAATGAACTTCATCTAATGTTTGTTGAAACAATTGCTTTACATGTTATGCTAGAGAAATGTTTCATAAGCATGCTGGTTTTAGTGTTTTGTCGTCAGTTTGTTTATTTTTTCAATTGATCTCCCATTAGAAAGAGAAATTATTTTAAATACTAGCTTTTTGATCAAAGCTTTTTTTCAGAGCTTGAATCAGTCTTTTACTGTTGGCAAATCTTACGTAATAAAACATTTTTCCCTGGTTCTAGAGTATCTTTAAGTGTTTGTCCTCGTTCTTTCTAATTATATGTGTTTTCCTTTTTGCTAACCAGGAGCTGCAGGTAAGTTGCAGCCTGGTGCCCTGGCTTGTTCTGTTGTTGTCTGTGGTGTGTTTGTACTTTCTAGTCAGATATATAAATTTGATATTGATGTAGTTCTAGATTATATATTGGGTTACTTCCCAAGAAGATACTAAAAAGCTTTCTAGTTCATTTGCCATATATATTTTAATTTATCTATGAGCGTCATTTAACAAGATATTTAAATAAAACTAAAGGGCTGATTGAAACTCTGTTCATAATGCATTCAGTACTTGTGTTGTCTTGGTTGCGTTTGTGTATTGATTTTATTACACTGAAATTTGTACATACATATTGTGCAAACTTTTTTTTGTTACAGGGTGAAAGCATGGACAACTTCAACTGGGGCGTTCGCAGGCGCTCTCTTGACAGTATTGACAAAGGAGACACACCATCTCTTCAAGAATGTCAGTACTCTGGTAGCACACCCAGCTTGAACTTGACCAACCAGGAAGATACTGACGAGTCTTCGGAAGAGGAAGCAGCCCTGACTGCAAGTCAGATACTGTCTCGTTCACAGATGGTAAGTTATTTTTCTGTGAAAGGAATCTTAGAACTTAAGCTTTCACTTGCACTTTTAATGAATAAGTATGGCTCACACCTTCAGCCTAAGTGAATTAAAGAGGAGCTAAGTTGATGTGGCTAAACTTTTGCTTACCAACATCAGTGAAGAGAAAGAGTTCCTTTACCACATCAGTGGTACGTAACATGTTTATAATTCAAGTACAATGTTAATTTGTGTGTGTGTGTATGTCTTTATATTTGTTTCAATGTAAGTGCAAAATTGCATATGTTATATATAAAATGTGTGTCTTTCTGGATTCCTAAAAAAAACCTCAAAATACTAAATAAGAACAAGCGCAGTAAGCGATCCTGTGGGAGCCTCAGTTGTGTTTAACCACTGAAATTGCTAATTTAATTATGGATTTCGAAGCATATGTGTAGATATAGCTGAGGGAAATGGAGAACGCTGGCCACTCAGAAGTCTCTCTCCATTACATAAATGAAATTAGAAAAAGACTGGACGGGGAGCAGCAGGGATAATATGCCACTCTTCAGGCTTTAGGCAAGGTTTGTACTAATGTTGCCCGTAGCTGAGAGCTCTGTGCTTCAGTGTTTTCAGTCTAGCATTTCACCACTGCCAAAGACCTTTAAGAACTAGAAAAGAAGTAATTTTCTAGGTTCTAAGGGTAACTTCACACATTAACTTCTTGAAGTTTTAAATGTTACAGAAGTAGATGTGATGCTTCTAACAGTTTAGTGTAAAGGTATTAAACTCATCACATGTACACAAATTCAAATATGTAACCATACTGAAACAGCCTATTTCAAAACTAATTTGTGTTTTCCCTGTAATTTATATGTTCCATGAACTATGAATAATTTCATGTTTCTTTTTCTGTCCTAGTTGAACAGCGATTCTGCCATAGATGAAACAATATCAGATCATGCTGGTTTATCACTTCAGTCTCAAGATTCCACTAGCAGTGTGGGAACAGAAGACGTGCTTCAAATAAGAACTGAGACACCAAGTTTGGAGGCTTCTCCTCTAGATAACTCTAGCAACCAGCTGCCTGAGGTGGGGAGAAATGTGGTGTGGTGCATGGCCGATTTGGGCTTCTTCTAGTGTTTAATAGTAACTTTGGCTTTCTTTTTGATTGAATTTTCATCTGTTACACTGATTAGTTGATTCGCTTTAATATTTCTAACCTGTTGGAATGTTCTTACAAAACGTTTCCTCAGTATGAAGACTGCTTGGGATAGACTGAGGGAATTTACCACAGGTTAAAAATATTCTTGAAGGGCTGATAATGATCATTTCGTGGTGCAGAATGAAAGTAGGCTAATATTCAAGATGCTTTTACTTCATATGGTTGAAATCCTTCTTGAGCAACATTTTCTTTCAAATACTTTTTTATTTCCCCCCTTTTTTTTCTGCTTTCTGTGGGTTAATGTGATTGGTGCTATATGGGAATAAAACCTCAGGCCAGCTGTGTTAGCAGTTGGTTCCATTAAATAATGCTTTAGAAAGGACCACAGATGCTAGTGGTATACTTTTTTGGAAGGGCCTGTGTGGACTGAGACAGATTTCAAGCTAATGGCTGCCTGCAAATCTGTGAGTACTCAAGTTTCTTGTTTTTTTTGAATGTTCTGAATAAATTAAAAAATAATAATTTAAAATAAAACTTTCATCTGCTACATTTCCTACAATATTTAGCAGTTGCAGCTAAAACCTCAGTATGTTTTTTTCTTGAATTTGAAGCAGCTTGGTTTAGGTAGACATTTTACCTATAAAATTATTGATGCTCCTGGCAATCTTATTTTTATTTGGGTAAACAATACTAATCCCACCTTTAACAGAGCATGTGTTTGTATTGAGTCTTCCAGAATATTATGCTATTTCTGTGTGTATGTGATTTACACTTAAGAATGAGTCTTCAGCCAACTTGGTTTAAACAGTCAACTGACTGGTTCAAGTGACTGGGGTTTCTAAACAAGGACTCTGGTCTACCTGTTTGCTACCTAGAAAGTCACTTTTGCTAACAGGGAAACCACTTACCTAGCTAAACATTTAATGAAGAGAACTGTAAGAACAAAAGACACACTTGGAGAACAACAAAGGGAAAGTATGGGTGACTGGTTTCTTGTGATAAAATCCTCACCTTCTAGAATTGTGATATTCTGACATTTAGAAAGCAGCTTTTCTCCACTTCTTGCATATTTTTTCATTAATATTATCTATGTGCTTTCTTCTGCAGTGTTTGGTTACACTGCAATTGATAAATTGTTTCAAATTTGTAGGGCATCTGTGCGTAGATTGGCAAATAAATCTGTCAGCACTTCATCTACCTGTCTACAACATGCATTTTTGTTGCAATAGAATTTTGGGTGAGGAAGAACACTTAGTCTGGATTTTTTTTTTTTATATGTCAAGATTTCAAAACACAGAAGTGATAAATAAGCTGGGATAAAAGGGAGAAGTGATAGATAAGCTAAGATTTTATAGAACTAAATGTTATAATTTGTCTTGTTTGCTTGTGGTACATTCTCAGCTGTAACTCATTTACAAAACCTACATTTTTGTAGTTTTGTCTGAGACTGCCTTTATACTTGGATTCACTGTTCTTCTGCAGCTACCTTCATAAAATCACTATACTTCTGATAACGCAGATGAAAACATTCACTCAGTAAAAGCAGCAACATTGTTAAAAATACTGAAAACGTTTACACTGGGCTGTAAAATAATTTCATGACTAAGTAGCATCCAGAAAAAATTACTATATACACACACACACACACACACACATACACACCCCTCATATATATATAAAATATTTGTATATATAGTATTATATTATATATTTATATTGTATATTATATACATTATATTATTTATTACATATTATATATAATACATT
>WYDI02015796.1:0-22663 GCA_009867235.2 Psittacus erithacus | reverse complement strand
ATTTCTCTTATCATTATTATTATTGGTGGTAGCAGCAGTGATTTGTGTTATACCTTAGTTACTGGACTGTTCTTATCCCAGCCCATGGGAGTTACATTCTTTCGATTCTTCTCCCCATCCCTCCAGGAGCGGGATAGGGGGGAAGATGGGGGGGGAGTAAGTGAGCAGCTATGTGGTACTGAGTTACCAGCTGGGCTTAAACAATGACATAAGGGAAGGCATGACAACATCTTAACATTTGCAGGATATTTTCAACGTCAAGAATCAAGTGTTACCCAAATTCAACAGGAGATGCTAAGTAAATAAAGAAAACATTTTTGGATTGGTGTTTTTACCAGACTTTTTTCCCAGTGGCTCTGGACAGATATTTGTATAAATGGGTAGAACTATTACATTTCTGTTTCAGTAAGTAAAATGCTTCCAGGAAGCAGCAGGCATATTGAGATTTCTTTGCACAGATGGTCTGTTCGTGCACTGTAATTGGAAACTTTGGGGATATGTCAGACTTATTGTGCATAAAATCATAAGAAACTAAACCTAGAAGGAACCTGAGGAGATCATGTAGCCTAGTGTCCTCTCTAAAGCAGGATCCATCTCCTGACAGATGCTTGTTTAACTTGTCATTAAGTATTTCCAGTAATGAAATTCCAGTCTCCCATAGCCACTCACTTCAGTGCTTTGCAGTTCTTACACGTAAGAAAGCATAGTCAGTGTCTGCTGCCATTTGAGGCCATTCCTTTTCATCCTGTGTACCACAGACATGGAGAACAATTCATTCTCTCCCCTCTATAGTAGCCTTTAAATGCCAGAAATTTGTTTAATGCCTTCTCAGTTTTGCAGGTAAGTATCCCAAGATCTTACCAGTAGTGCAGTCAGCTGCCGGGTTTCAGACTGTCGGTCTCACTATACATGTGCAGTGCATCAGTATTTCATTCCATTCTTCCAAATATTGATGGGTATCCTATAACCTGGACCAGCTACTATCCTGGAATGCCATAGTGTGATAGCTCTCAAAAGCATCCCCTTCTTGTGTATGTGCCTTCGAACTGAACCACACATGGTGAACACATGCAGGATTTCCTGGATTCACAGAAGCTACCTGAGGACACAGAGCTGAAGTACATCTGGAAATCCCAAACACCATCTTCAAGGTCATCCAAAGCAATCCTGTGCAGGAAAAACTCCTCGGGAGAGCTCAGATGTGTGGCAGTTCTGTCAATGGGGTAGGAGGCTAACGCTGTCTTTTTAAAGCTTGAGTTGTTTAAACATGCAGACATAGATCTACAAAACTACAGCAAACTTTCTGATGGTAATCAGATGCCCCATTTGCAGTGCTCTCTTATCAGTACTGAGCCAAAGTTAGCATGAGAAAATGTCTCCATGAGCATAATGCTGCAGAGAAATGACAGGTTGAAAATATAGTCTTAGAAGTAGTCATTTGCAGCCTTGCCAGTAACAGTTAATTAATGCACCCACTAAGGACCTATATTCTGGAAATTCTAGGATTAGCATCTGTATGGGTTTTATCTCTTTGATCTAAGGAGTGAAACTCCTCCTTTCCCCTGTGCTTCTTGCCCAGTAAGCTGAAATTTCAATGAAACTTTTTTGCCCTGGTAAGATAAAAAAATGAAACTCATTAAATTATGTCCATGCACTAACAAACACTGTGGTAGTTAGTGATGGATTCTTGCAACTCCACTGCCATTTCCCAGCATTTCAAAGGGAAAGAGAGTAAGTAGGAGTTTTTACTTTAAAAAGAGGCATAAGCAATTAACTGATGCCGTTTCAGTTTGGGATCAATGTATTAAGGGGGGCATTCACAACAAAAAGAAGGACAGATTGAAAATAATAAAAAATCATGGAGGCATTTTCAGTCTTGTTAGGATTCTTCCCTCCCCCTCCCCCCAATCAGGTTTATGTGGCAAACTTTTGAGATGAAATTATTTTCCATTAGCAGGGAAAGTATATTTGGAATTACTAGAATCTGGATCATATGTAAATGAAGCTTCCCAAATAGATAGCTGAAAATGTCACATTTAGAGAGCAGCAGAGATCTATAGGGATGGATAGCTGCCAGGCTCTTGGGAATGTTTCAAGACTACCACTCGAGTCCCAGAAATGCCTGTCAGCATTTGCTGAAGGTATGGGATATGAAAGCAACAAAATATTATGAAACAGCATCCTAAACAACTTATTTCATTAAAGAAAAAATTCTCCACCTAAGATTCACTGTTCTCCTATGTTAAGGATATTCTTAAAAAGTTACTGAAATTCTAGTTTTATAAGACAGATATAAATGGCAGAAATGTGATGTATGTCTGCAATCAATGAGCTATATCACAACAAAACATGTGTCGAGCACTAAAATTATGCAATGAGATATGAAACAGTTAACTAAGGTTCCTGGCTAAGTACCACACAAATCGGTGAAGGGAGATCTATGTATAGAAATTAATTTGATACCTAGCAAAAGTATGCTGGCAGAAAAAAAATCACTTTGAAAGGGCAAGTGAGAAATTGGAGTTACTTGGCTAATGCTTGTTCCTTCTTCATTTACCCACCCGTTACTATTCTTCTCCAAGCCCCTTACTATTCTTCTCCAAGCATTTTCTCCTCCAGTCCTTTCCTATACTGCCTTCGGTGTTGCAAGGTTGTTAATAGCCATTCTACTTAATTCTTTCTAGTCCCCCCGAATTAAAAACAATAAAACTTAGTACATATAACTCATGTAATATTTAATATGGTATGATGTGAGATAATGTCTGTCTTCATTGGTATTCAGGTGATTTCAGGTCAGACTTTGTTCCTCACTGAACAAAGTCTTAGTTTATTTCTATCAAACCAGTGGAAATAAAGACAGTGAGTGTTATCTCCAGATTTTATTTGGCAAAGTTGGGTACACCAAGTTATTTGGTCAAATTGGAGGATGCAGTTGCCAGCAGCTGATTTGTGTCACAGCTTGGCCAAGCTCTGTGATCACAGGGGGTTTGACTCCTGTAGAGAGTCCCACAGCTGTGAGTTCAGTGACAGCATAGTGCATACTACACCACCTTTTGCTGGGGAGGTGACCATCACTTTCTCACACAATGACAAAAGTGCCTTCTAACTCAACTGAAGAAGGTCCTAGCCATATAGGTCCACTTAGAGTGTCTGAAAGAAGAAACATCATGGCACAGTGATTTCTCAGCAAAAGGAGTAATACTCTAAAAATAACAGGGCAGAAAGTAGAAGGCTGAGATACCCTACTTCACATCGCTTTAAGCACCGTGAAATTTGAGAATGTTGGTGGGTTCTAATTCCATCTATTATCTGCCACTTCCCAAAGCAGGCAGCAGCAACAACTCCTTCAGTCTACTGAATGGCTCCAGCTGAGAGGGGGAAGAGGGAAAAGGGATGAACCAGGCCTTTATAAAGGAGTCTGGTGAGGGAATTGGTGCTTGGCACAGAAAGGCAGTGTGATCATTCTTCCTGCACCATGAAGAGACTTTCAGGAACTGAATTAATGTTCATGGATTTTGTAGCACAATAGTCCTATGTGGTTCTTTCTACAAAGACATGGAACTCTTTGAAGGAAAGAATTGTAGAACATTTTTTCTCCCTCCTTTACTGATTTGCATTACAAAAAAAGCCCTCAAAATTTTAACTCCTTTTCACTATCTGAACACTACTGCCTCTCACCCAGTTCTTGGCAGAGCACAAGTAATATATTTCTACTCTTCCTCCTTGGTATTCAGAAATGCAGACTTTCTCTTCAAGGACTGGATTTTTAAACATAAACATCTTTTCTAAATCCAAAGCTAATTGTTTCTAATGCAAACAGAATTATGAACATAGACTCAAATTCTATACTCTGTAAAGTCATTCACATCAGTGGGATTTGCATGTATATGCAAAAGACAATTATGTCAGCAGTTTTCTTATGTCTGTCCAGCACATCTGTCATCACACTGAGTTAGAGACTAGTAGGATACAATGGAGATCAAATAATAAACTTTCAGAACACTTCATGGAAAGTTGAATATTCAAATAATATTCTTGGGATAGACTTTCAGCGCATAATTTCTCCACATCTTTGGACTTCTTGTTCTTCATTATATTCATTTAAGCACAACTGTGGACTGAGTATTGCCACCAGGGCTGTCAAGACTGAATTCTGTAGTGCACCAAAATATCTATTCTACAGATCCATACACAAATTCTTTTGTGGTCTCCATCTGTAACATTTGATCGTATTCAATTGCTGCTGGTAAGTATTAGAAGTCCAAAATATGTATAGGAAAGAAGCTGTAGTGAGTTTTTTAACTAAAACCATAAATCCTGAATTTTTTTAAAGTTCATATGACTTCAGGTTTGGAGCTGGAAATCAAGTATGAATGCAAATACACCTAAAAATTAAAAAAAACAATTCAGTGCTGGCTCTGCTAGCACAAATATAACAATTTTCCTTGAGGTCTCTAAAACTGAGAAATTAATCACCAGAAGCTTATCCAGTTTGACAGATTAAGTTATAGAAGAAATAATTAAAAGAACAAACGGACTTTTTAAAGTCTATTATTTGACAAATTCCATAAAGCCTGTCTCTCAGAACTTGAGAATTTTTTTTTAATTAGGAAAAATATTTAGCATCCATGTTTATAGAAAAAAACCTTACTATTCTTCAGTACCCAGCAACTCTCTTAAGACTTTTTCAATGTCTTAATTTCCTTTCTTATTAAACACATGATGCAAAGAAGAAAGTTGTCCAAACCTTAAAACTGGTGTTTGAAAGAGTTTTAAACCTTGTGTTTTACATTTTAGCTTGATTCGTAAGGATTACTAGGAGGAAAAATACAGGAAGTGAGACAGGCATGATCTGTGTAACTAACACAAGCAAGTAGATGTGTAGCAAGATGTGTTTCTTGATCCACATCTTAGTTGAGTCAACCTGAACAACTTTGAGCTGCATAACAATGATAGCTGAATAAAAGCACACTGCAGTGCTCCACACTTTGTCTGCTCTTCTTACCCTCACATCATAACACCAGTTTGATAAGTGCTGCTTTATTAGACTGCTAAAACTATTTGAAACTCCTGCAAAAGGTGCAGGACAGTCTCAGCACAATATGTTCAATTGCAAGTAAAATTTTGCCAAAATCTAATGCTGAAAAACATGAGTAATAGTGTAAAAAACATTAACAAATAATTTTATATATACCTTAATTCCAGTGAATAATCAAAGAAAATTAATTCAATAAGCTAAGGTCTTCAATAACAGATATTTGAGTTCAAGGCTTCCTGCTGAAAGCTATGCTCCCTCTCAGAAGTTCACTTAAATATACTTGTCATGAAAATAATCTCTGATCCTTTCAGAGTCAATATAGAAAGCTTGTATTTATAAAGTTATCCATACTTAATACTTTACCAGACAAAAGAGATCAAGCATATTGTCACTGATCATATCGATCAGCTCAATTAGTTATTTCGTAAGAGTATCACCAAACAGCAGGATTGTTCAAACCCAGGATGGGATCATGGCTTTTTTTCACTTTATTTCCCTTTGTTCAGTGCCTTTAGCTAGAGATGAATCTCAGCAGTTCCTCAAACCCAATTTAAAGTCTGGAAGGACTGCAGGCTCACAGAGCTATGTGTAAACAAGTCTTTCATCCCAGAATTTTCTGAAAGCCCCTGTCTTCTGAAGGCTGGGCTTCTTTCATCCTTCCTTCATCTGTTCTGGGGCTCTGCTCTCTCATTTTGCTCTTGAAGCATTAGAGAATACCCCAAAACTCTTATTAGTTTTTACTTTTCAGAAATCCCCCGTCCTGCAGTATTATTTCGGAACCAAAACTCCTCTGTTTCTTTATATTGTGTGTCCATCTCCCTGGAGTCCTAAAAATTTTCCTATGTAACTTATCCTTACAAGATTATTTTTTAACTTTCCAAGCCTCAGTTCCTAACAAAACCTTCAACTATTCCCCTTTCACATTTGCACTTTTCTTTGTGGGTGGCTATTATTTCTCAAAGTAATTTTGTAGAGTTATCAGTAAGTCTTTCTGTCTAGAACAGTAAATGCAAAAATCAACAAAAGAACACAGAGATAAGTTCTTACAGTGCCACCCTACAATAAAATAACAAAAATATGCCTGAGAGATTAGAAAGTCTCAGTAAAGGCAGAAATAAAACAAAAGTTCTATAAAAGCCACAAAGCTCCAAGAGTGTTAAGATTTATGTATTTGTATGATGCAAAAGAATAATTTGTAAGCTTGAACTTTTGGTGATTTAGTTAATATGTTCCTCTGAATGCACAGAAATTAGTAGCTCTTGTGTCTAAGTAATATTAGAAGGTTAGGTACCCTATTACTTCAGTAATTAGAATTCAAAGCATAGATAAATATTCTGTGATTTTTAAAAATGAGAGAAAGAACATTAGCTATTACTAGTTCCACCTGTCAAATCTTATTCACACTATTTGGAAGAGAGAATTTTCTAGAATAATAGAAAACATCCTAAAAGTTTTATGAAGTATGCCACAGAAATCAGTAATGAATTTCTTTCCTGCTGTACTCTCTTTTGAACCACATGAAATGGGTCAAATGGACTGGGAGGAAAAAAAAAATCTAATATATAAATTTTCAGACTGTTTCAATATTCTGTTACTCTCTATATGCTAATCATATTTTAATAATGAGAAAAATCTCCAGAATAGCTAGAGCCACTTTACGGAATCACTTCAGTAGAACTTGGAGGTAGGCCTGGAAAGTAGCTGTTTTAAACTGATGTTAAGGATTAGTGTAACGTGTAATATAAAGCAATAACAGAAAGGCTTTTGCAACAGTAGTCAGAGCTTCCCCTGCCCCCATTTTCTAGTTTCCAATCTGATGCCATTACAGTTATATAGTATGATTCAGTGTTGATCATAGCACTAAGTTATGAGTTATATTGTGATTAATATATTTTCTTCCCACTTCTGCTAGTTCAGGGGGCAACGTGCTAGCTAGTGCCTTTCATACTAAATTTGCAGAGCTTAAGTCTCTTGACACAAATATTAAAAAAACCCCAACCTTCAGAGTTTTCTTTGAAGCAGTCTTGAACAGTATTAAGCCTTTTGGCTGCTAATTTTCTGAAATATGCTGGGTTAAGGTTGCTCTATCATGAAACACTGCTACCAGGTTTTGGGGAAAACCACCATAATAAATTCTTGAGGGGATGTGTGGCTCAGAAGGATGCAAGTGGATATTGATAACATCATAAGTGTGTAGCTGGTGCTGCACATAAGGTGAATAATGTGGCTGTAAGAGTCATCCACCCAGCCTGTTGATGAGAAAATTACTCCAGTCCCTGCATTTGTAAATCTAGTACTGACTTCTCTGAAATATGTTCATATTTAGAGAAAAATCAATTACTGATTTATTTATTGAACAGAGACAAAAACAATAAAGAGTATGTGTGTTTTCATGTAAGTAGTTTAAAGTGAGAAGCTAAATTTATTAGTATTTACGTAATGGAGGCATAGAGAATCTGAAAGGCTACACATCAACTGCCTCTCAATATGGTGTGCACAAGTTTGGCTTCAGTTTTCTAATCCAGCTGAGTGCCATGGTGAATGTTAGTTTAGATTCACAGCATCTTTGTAAGAATAAACTTCCATGTGCCATTACAAACTTATACTCCAGTACTGACACAGATGCCTCAGCTTACTTACAATATCTGTATATATACATACAGGTCTTGTCTGTGTGCCTGTTTTGGCTCCTTGATAGCCACAATGTACTTTCAGTGCAAGCTCCTTGCCTACTTTGACTGCTGGTGTGAAAAACATGACCAGAAAGCCAAGCTCAGCATCATTCTGACATTCCAGGCTGCAACAGTGTTCAAAAGAGAGAAAACAGCAAGACTTTGGTTCCTAATCTGCAAATGAGAGAAATGTCCTAGCCAAAACCAGAGAAGTTAGAACCTCAAGCAGCCTAATGGTACTAATGGCTTTTGTAGTCCAAATCCTAGTCGGCTGGACAAGAAGTGATTGTTTACGGCTGAACCTTCCCTCAGCCTAAACCCTAATATACAAGGTTCTCCTAGTGTGGGAAGGATAGATTCAACGCACTGAAGCATGTCTGATTCTGCAAGATATACATAAGTACAATCCCCATAAACACATTTGAAGGGGCCTATGAGAAAATCCAATAAATAAAACCCTGGAATCCTCCTTCCTCAGTGCAAATATAGGCTGGTAGTGGTCACTTCACTATCCAGATTTGACTAACACATTCATTGCCTTTGTCAGAGAGGCATAAATACTGTGACGGAATTTTTAAAGTCAGGCAGTTGAATATGTTTATTCTTTCAGTTTTCATTTTTCAGTTAACCCTTTTGACATAATTGTCTTTTTTGGTTTTGTAGGGTTTTTTTGTTGTTTTTTTTTTTTTTTTTTTTATATAAAAGTTAATTAGTTGTAGTAATAACATAATACCAGTCCTCCAAACTACTTGTCTCATGAAAACTAGAAGGTTTTGTCAGACTAGTAGATGCAGTGTAGCTCATTTTCTGTACTTGCTCCAGACTAATAGTTTCTTGATGGAAAATACTTAATTTTTGAGAACATTGTCTGACCCACTCAATAACTTAGAATTTCACCACTTTTCTTGTATTCTAATAATCTGAATCTTTCTCGTAAGCAAACAACACACTGACACCAGTACTACATAATAAAACCAACAGGTGGTGAACTTGTCATTTTAGCCAATATGCACGTTAGTTAAACTGCGAAACACCTATCAGAGAAAAGATGAGTTTATAGGCATCATAAATCCAAGCTTTATATTGTTTGAAAGCTAACTTTAGCACTTTCCTAGTTATTTTGCAGCCTGGTGGGCTCCCCACTGATTCAGTAGGCTCTATAAAGACTGCTGTTTATACACATCAGAAGCACTTATTGGGAAGGCAGTAGGGAACATACAGAGTTAAGTTACTGTTCAGCAGAGGACAAGCCAGGAGCTGTGAATGATGTCCAGGTAGGCTCACTAGCAAGCAAAACAGTCCTTAAGTGCTTAAGAAAAACAGAATAAGTCCCACAGCAGTAATTGGGATCAACCACAGTCCAGGGACTACTGGAAAAAGCTTCTAGCAACAAGGCAGGCCTGAAGTCAAGCCAGGAAATCAAATCAGCAAGGCAAGGTGAGGTGAAGCAAGGATTAACAATGTGGAAAACTAGGCACATACATGCCTGGAAGGCAGCAAGTAAGAAAGGACAGGACAGGAGTTAAAATGCAGCTGTCAAACCAGTGAGAAGGGGCTGTGTGGCTGAAGGCTCCTCCGATCTTTTCCATACCTTGGCTGTTCCACAAGTGCTTGGTGCAGGGCTTTGGGGCTGTGGCTGTCAAAGACAACTTTCAGCATAGATGTCTCAGTCTCCTGTGGGGAATAGCAGAGGTAGTAGTGTTTATCAGTGCACATTGGAAGGCTTCTCATGGAGGATTGCAAGCTGAATATATATCTCTTTCCATGTACTTTTCCCTGGTTGTTGTGAGTGTGATTGACTCTATATGATCATTCATTTGTGAATACCTATCTGAATATATATCTAAGTTACTCCTATGTAGTGTCTTGGAGCTTGCAGTTCAATATTATTCTCAATATTATAATTCTTTATCTGTGTTCCACAAGTTTATGTTCTGTTATTCTAATCTATTATTGTCTGTAATTGGCTGTTTCTTATGGCATTTGTATCAATAAGTACAAATGTTTCTGTAAAATAAAATTGATTTCCAGGAAATGGAAGAGTTCTGTTTTTTCAACACTCCCAAACTTACACCTTCAAAAATCATGTTCGCTTAAAATAATAACACGTGAAAATTCTTTTTTATTGTATTTTAAACACTTGGGGTTTAGATTTGCAGGGTGTCTGCAGTGAGATCTTTGCAACTGTCAATAGAAGTTGATATAATGTGTTTCCTTTGTTTTTTTAAGTGCCTCCTAAAGGTGTTATGAAACCATTGAAATCCACACTGTGGGGCTCTATGAAAAGGTACAGCAACCGCCTCAAAACTTTCCTGCAGTGCTGTCATGGGAGTTTTGTACAAAAAATGTAAATAACTTCATAAATATTTTCTCTAAGTAACTTTGAAGTGAAATGTTTCAGCAATGTGTGATAGCAAAGGATTAGCCATATACTGCAGAAGCCATTTTTCCTTTTTTTACCTTATTTAGCAGGTAAATGTCTCTTCATTTCCAGTCTTACAGTGTCTTCAAGACATCTCCCCTTGATCATGAAAACAGTATCTTAGATTTACAGTATAGTTTCTTATTTAGTGGCAGCACAGCAGTCTTTTCATTCTTTTCTGTGAGTTTGTTGAATATACTTCAGATATATTTCAGAGGGGCTACAAAATATATTCATGCTATTTGCTATTTCTTAAAACCAGCAAGTTTTATTCTGCTTTCACCTAACAACCCAATTTTGAAGTGATGATGTAATAGTTCCAAAAGTGTAGGTTTTGCATTGTAAGCTGAGTTCATGACACATACATTATTTAACTTAAGCTGGAATACAATGACCATGAGCCAATAGAGTAATCTTTATTTCGTGAGTTGTAGAATACTCTTGACTTCTGTCATGCTGCTGTAACACTGACAGGACTTTTTGATAACCACTGACTCTATATTTGCTCAGGTTCTAAGTTAAAAAATAAAATTCTCCTAGTTGCAGCCCTGCATGGTCAGCCTGAGATCTCATACATGGCATGTCCTTCCAGGTTGTCATATACTTACTGGCAAAAAAAAGGGTCTGCAAGGCCAAAGTCTGCAAGAGCTGTTCTCTCCATTACTTTTCACAGATATAATTGAAGGTAGAATTTGGCACCATTAGTGGAATTCAGTTAACACTTCTGTTGAAGATGTATGAGATGGAAAACCCTCCCTAGCACACTATTCAGCTTTTGATCTGTCTCATACTTTGGCTTTCTAGTGTTACCAGGTGTAGACAGTAAAGACTGTTTATTTTCTCCCTTGAAACAATCTGGTGAGATCTGAAACCCCTTGAACAGCAAGTCTTGGAGGAAGATATCGTTGTTACGTAAGTGCTTTACCAGTATTTAGCTAGATAGAAAACCATGTAACTGAGACTATTCAAATTGTCCAAATTCCATGAACAACAATGTCCAGCTTTACACAGCACTAGCAACAGACAACAACTGTGCAATAAATTTGGAGTGTATAACAGTATGTAGTATGTGGCAAACACACTATCATTTTTCTGTTTAAAGCATGGATACATGTGGAATTCAAATTATGACTGATTATGAATGTATAGCTAAACATCTGTTTCCCCTCTTCACCCCTGTGGAGATATTCCAGCTACAGAAATTTTGAATTTGCTTACTCTTTTTTCTGGTATATTGCCTGCTAAGATTACAGTAACTGAGGTAATTTTTATAGTGTTTCATCAGAAAAGAAACAGGAAATATACAAAAAATGTGTATCATGAAAATGAGGTGCCTGCAGGCTGGGTCACAGACTTACATTTACAAAACTCAGTTCTGACACTTCCCGTTTCTAGTACTTGCATCCCTAAATGGATTTACTAAATCCTGGATCCTACTGGAATGAATTGCTACCAGTCCATCAGTGGTGCCAAAGGCTGAAAGGATATAGTCCCTTTGAAAATCAGCAGACAGTCCCAGGGATCTGTGCACATTAGCTGAGTGCCAAACGAGGGGTAGCTGAGGCCAAAAGGCCTTGCAACACCATTGCAAAGGCTGTTCTGACACCCCTTCAGCTTTTATTATGCTGCCCTTACATCAGGTTTCTCTAGCACCTGTGTGCATTTTAGTTTTGGATATACACATACTCTCAATTATCTTAGTATTCATGATTTAATCTTTTTCTTTTTGTTATTTTTTTCTCTGTTTTTTTTTTTTCCTTGGTACTGTGTCTAATACATGGTGCCTGATACATGGCGCAAATGTACACTAAACAAAACATTTCAAAGGCAGATGGATGTCAAATGCCAGAATCAATAAGACCTTCAAAATTTGGGTTTTCACCCTTTATGTTACAATTTGGAAAACAAGCTCCAGGCATTACTGACCCATCTTCAGCCATCTTGGGAGAAACAAGGGACCACTAATCAGAATTTTTTAGAGCACATACTAGGACAGAAGAAAATACACAACATTTTCTATCCTATCACTAGCAAAAATCTACAGTCAGCATCAATACTCAGAGCAGTTCTTTAATAGGATTACCCTGTTATTGATACAGAAATAGGCAATCTGTTATTCTTGTTTCCCCTTGGAGAAAACAAATAATTGGTCCAGAGGTTTTTGAAGTTATGGGCACATAGGGAAATATAGCAAAGAAATTTGCTAGTGAGAAAATGGTGAAGGGCTCAGATTAATCATGTTATTGCCCTGAAACAGTGGTAGACATAGAAGATACATGGCAAGCATCTTATTTCAGAAGCAGCTGGAACCTCAGAAGCCTAATGAAAGGACCAGAAATACCATTTGGGATTACTCAGCTCTTGGGCAGCATGAAAAAGTTAGATAGCTAATTAATGTGATGTGATTACTTTTATAGCAGAAACACCTGAACCTGGAAGAGCTTTACAAATGACTCAGATCTTGAATAGTTATAGAATATAGTAAAAAGCAAATTATGGGAGATGCTACAGTAAGTCATTACAGCATTACATAGAGAATGCTGCAGCCTAATTACATTAGTTCCGGAACCTTACCAGCATATCTGATTTCTGTATTGATTTCTGGAAGCTAAATGTAATACCTGGTTCAGATGTGCATCCAATACCTCAGATTAATGAAATGCTACCGGGCTTGGGTAATGGCCAATATGTAACTAAACCTGACTTACCAAGTGATATCTGCAGATGCTTCTGGCTTCCCAGATCCCAGAAGCCAACTGTCTTTTCTATGTTCTAGGAAGCATGCAGTTTTAGCAGTCCATTTAATTTTTATATTAAATTCTGGAAGCATTTTCAAGACTGATGGAGAATATAATTTATCTTTATCAAAGATGCACACCTTTATCTTCATCACTCATCTAGATATAGGTGGGTCACCTACAGAAGGCAAAGATGGCCCTGGAACCTTTTAGGATGCTATTGTTTCCCTGCTAACCTGGCTAAATGACAAAATGGGTGTGCTAAGATGAAATACAAGAATGAATTTTGGAAAGGGAAAGAATCAAACTGTATACTGGGTGTGGCTGGGGAGGAGTAAATTTTCCTTACAGTGGCACCTATGGTACTGTGTTTCGGACCTGTGGCTAAACCAGTGTTGATAACACACCATGTTTGGGATGTTGCTAAACAGTGTTTGCACAGCCTCACAGCTTTCTCTGTTTCCTGTTCTATCCCCCATAGCAAGTAGGCTGGGGATAGGAAATGAGTTTGAAAAAGAGACAGCCAGGACGCACCCAGATTGTCAAAAGGAATATATAACACCATGCTCAAAAATAAAAAGTAATTTGTGGGAGGTAGCCATCGCTTGGAGGCTGTCTGGGCATCTGTCTGCTTGTGGGAGATGGTGAGTGAATGCCTTTGTATCACTTTGGTGTATTTTTATTCTTCCTCCTTCCTTATTGAACTGTCCTTAGCTTGACACACGGGTTTTCTCATCTATACTCTTACTATCCTCTGTCTTGTTGCAGGGGGAGAGGGAGGCTGTGCATGGTATAGCCGCTGGCCAGGGTCAACCCATCACAGACTGATGAAGAAAGGGATTCTGTGGAGTGTCCCAATCTTATCAGTAATCAGAAGATAATTCTGGCTTTATCTGAATATTGACAACTTACAGATTACTCTTTATCTTAGTAGGCTTGTTACAGAACAATGCATTCTGTAAGGCACAGTCGTAAGTAATTTGTGTGAGCGCAGTAGGTGAGACAACATGCACCTTTTGCAATTTTGTATGTGAAAAATTTCATTGGAACCTCAGAGTTAAAGGTGTTCAGATCCATTCCTTGATCTTATTTCTCTCTCTTCCATGGAAGAACAATTAGATGGTGATAGAAAATTGCTGTCTGTTTACTAAGTTAAGATCTTAAATACCACTGGCTTGAAGTCTGTTCTTTTAAGTGACTGATACCCATTAAAACTTTTGCAGTTTATACATGAGTGTGTCATACCATATTGACTGTCTCATACCTACAGGTAAGACCTCAGCATGCAGACATTGATTCAATGTCATATTCTGACATTATATAATATATAATTTAGATTTTTCCTCAGTGATGTAATATTCAGTAAAAGAACCCATGCAGGACATCCTGAATTGCAGATTATGCAAAGGAGAAGAAATGCTGTGCAAACTTTCCTTCTGCTTTATGGTCTCCAATCATTCTATTATGTCTCCTGCAGTCCGAAGCCAGCAGCACGTGTCTGGCCCAGCCTATGACAGCCTGCTTGAGTATTTTTAAGACTAAGCTTTTGGAATACCTGAATTTTTCAACCAAAAAAAACCCAAACCAAATAAAAACCAAAACCACCCAAAACATCTCGTGGCTGCAAATAAGTTCCTAGATGTGAATATTACTTTTATACAGTGGTCATGTCAGAAAAAGTAGAAATAATACAATGCAAATCAGAGCCAGTAACAATATGTAATATAGCACAGCAGCATGTGGATTTTACCAGATCAGGAGCAGACAAAGGTTAGATGTGTCAATTGTCAGTAGCATGGCAAATCAGTTCATGCATTCTTTTAAACAACAGTTATATAATTGCGTTAGTGCATGGCCAAGCCAGAGCCATCATTGCCTTCATAAACCCAAAATGAGGTTGCATTTGAATTGAGTGCCTCTGAGATTACATACACTCTTGCATGTATCTCTACCAGACTTTGCAATGGATGTTGAGAGTCCATCAAACTTTTGAACATAGTCAATTTGTTCAGGGTTGACTCAGCCCTGTGATGTACTATGCTGCACTTAAGAAATCCCATTCTTTTTCATCTACCTGCAGTTTCATTAACAGGGCTGCTACTGTTTTCACATGCATAAATGTATGGATATTTTTTTTAGAATAGCTCAAAAGTAAACAGGTGACAAAAGTATGCATATTGAGTTCTGCTATAGGCAATTTTGTGGGACCACACATAAATTGCACTGAGCTGAAGTATACAAAGGAAAGAATCTGTTTACAGCAGACTAGAAAATAGAATGAAGAGAAGCAGTTTTTAAATTTGGTCTCATCTCCTCCATTACATTCTCTCCTTTTACTGAAAGCAGTCCCATTTAAAACAGATTAGCAACATATGTGAGTGGTGACCACAGAACAAGTGCTGCACTTGAAATTCACTATGAGGGTGGTGAGACACTGGAAGGTTGCCCAGAGAAGTAGTGGCTGCCCCATCCCTGGAAGTGTTCAGAGCCAGGTTGGACAAGGCTTTGAGCAACCTGGTCTAGGGGAACGTGTCCCTGCCTGTGGCAGGGGCTTGGAACTAGATGATCTTTAAGATCCCTTCCAACCCAAACCAATCTATGATTAATTCCTTGTCTCCTCTGCAGGAACTTGTGTATGCAATTACAGCCTCATGTATGTATGTGAACTAATGAATAACTTTTTTTCTTAATTTATGTGTATAAACTCTGGGGCAGATCATGTTCCCTATGACTGTTTTTGCTATAGGACCAATGTTTTGACATTAAAGTAGATGGATTTGTCTTACACGTGCCTATAAGAGCTTAAATAAGCCCCAAGTAGTTTGACACTAGTTCCTGTCTGGTGAGAACAGAGTCAATGGAACTCTCCTGACTGGAGAGACAGTTGATTGACCCAGCTCTGGATCTGTTTCAGACTTCTAGAAGGAAAACAGTCATACACTGTTATTACTCTATCTACAAGTTACTTAGAGATACAGCATATACATTTATTCCTACTCCCTTGAAAAATAACTACAGCTTTGGTATTGACTCTAGTACTAACAAGACCAAGCTGTTATTGCAATATTACCATTAAAGTTTCACAGGATTTTCCTGTAAAGATAAATAACATTATTTTGAGTTGGGGTTTGCAATGAGGTGTCCCTTTTGTTTTCCCTGCCCCAACTTTTCCCATTCCTCCTTCTTTTTCATAAATTATTTCACTCTATCATGATTACAAAATACCATATTTGATTATGATCTATGTGTTCCTGAGCACACAGTCCGTTTTTTGGTAAAAACCCGCATTTGGGTTAAGCCCAAAGGTAATAGATACGAAGTTTTGAAAGGTCTTTGGTGAAATGCTTAAGGGTTGCCATATGATAGGCATAATAGATTACATTCAACATGACTGTGAGAAGTAAATAAACTAAGCAATTTCACATAATTTCATTCCTGGAAGAAACTTTGACCTTGATATTCCCTGTTATAAATATAAATGTAAATATAAATATATGAAGATGCTTTGTTCTGAGCTGACCAGCAGGTTCTAGAATAGCGGTGAAGCTCTACATTGAATCCATTGAATCAAAGTATTCATAAACCTTTAATTTTCTTGAAAAAACAGTAATTTGTTTCACAGTAATCTCCTTTGCTGAAAAAGTGGCTAACCAACTGGAGATTTAATGTAAGGACTAATTCAGCACTGCAAAATACTGTGTGTGCAGAGAGATTTGCAATTTAACTCAGAGGTCAAAAGTCATGTTGCTTCTAAATGATATTGGAGAAATATCTTGGAATGATGCCTCTTCCTTAATTCTGAGCAGTAAAGAACAGACAAATTAAAATGTCAGTATATGGAATTGAAAACTATTTTACGATAAGACACTTGAGCCAGGAACCAGCTTTCCAAATACCACATGTGACAGTAGATTTACAGTTCCTGATGGAATGACTAGTGCTAGTTTTCAGCATTCAAAACATCACTGAGACAGTACTGGAATTCAGTGCTCACTTTTTTATCACACTGGTATTTAAAAATTAAAAAATCCAAAATTAATCATAGAATCATAGAACAGTTAGGGTTGGAAAGGACCTTAAGATCATCTAATTCCAACTCCCCTGCCATGGGCAGGGACACCTCACACTAAACTATGCCACCTAAGGCTCTGTCCAACCTGGCCTTGAACACCACAACAGATGGAGCATTCACAACTTCCTTGGGCAACCCATTCCAGTGCCTCACCACCCTTACAGTAAAGAACTTCTTCCTTATATCCAATCTAAACTTTCCCTGTTTAAGTTTTAACCCATTACCCTTTGTCCTGTCACTACAGTAAGGCACCATAATTCAGACAGCAAAAGATATTTCTGTTGGAGAGCATTGGGATTACTTATTACAGGCACTGATATTTGTAGTTTTACTTAGTAAAATGCTTTGAACAATTTCATATCAGTTTACACAACTGGCAGAAAAATATTCTATTTGGGACTGAAGGAAATAGATAACTATGAATTAAAAAAGAATAGCTTTCTCTATGGCACAGGATAATGATGGAACAAATACTGATATTTCAGTAATCTTGCTGCAAGCCTATAAATTCTGGACAGATGTATGCTGAGCAGATTCCTTTGTTTAGCTATGAGTTCAATAGGCTCTTTACTTAACAGTGGATTTGGAATGCAAGTATATCTGGAAATAAAATCCAAGAATGATGGCTCAGTCAATATTTTCATTGGCTAAAAAAATGACCAGCTGATTCATAGCCTTATCTTCTACTTCTCAGGATAAACTTCTTGTTCTAAGAAGAGTGCCTGAATATTCAGAGAGCAGGATAAACTTCTTGTTCTAAGAAGAGTGCCTGAATATTCAGACAGCAGGATAAAAATACTGTTGTCAGATGAAGAATTTGTATACTGCTAAGCTTGCTTAAGTGCTATATTGCACTAAACTGAAACATTTGAAGCTCCCGCACTCTTTCACCGCTACAAGCACTCATCCTGCGACTGGCTTTATCAACTGAAATCCAAATAATGAAATGTAAAATTTGGTGCATTTTTCTCTCCAAACAGGGGTCTGCCTTTCAAACTTCTTTGTCTCAGTTCTCTTGGGAGCTTATAGGCATCTAAAAGCTCTTTTAAATTTGCTTTAAAGATTTCTAGTCTGGTAGTAAAAATTTCTACTGCTATCTAGCTTAAAATTCTATTTATTTAAAGATGTAAGGATTTTCTCTCACACTGTGTTCATTTGGACTCATAGACTTCAGTATTAATACTTCAGTAGCTCTGCACAGAAATGGCTACATTTTTACTAAAAAAGCCCAGGTTTTAGGAATTCCCACTTCATCATATTACATTTTAAAATATCTTCCCTGAATAACCTAGTGTTTTAAAGCGAAAAGACCCCATTTCAGTCTCTCAGCTTGCAGTACCAGTGACAACCGCATCAATGCGCAGAGTTAATCTGGTGCACTTTTCCGTGTCTGGATTCAGAGGGCAAATATGTGGATGGTGAAAACCAGAAAATGAGAAATGAGAAAACATTTAATCTCTTATGTCCCAATAAAAGCCTCTCAATTTTTCTTATCTTAGGATAGTGTCAGCTCCCTAATAGATAGATTCACCATTCTCTTAGCAATATTATTCATTACATCTCAGTCCCACAATTGTCTTGATTTGTCCAGGAAAAAATGTGTCTATAAGTACATGCATCATGTGCTTACACTATATAGGATTAACTAAAATCAGGATGAATGTTTGGCATTTATATAAAGAAAAACATCTCTTCTGCAACCTGAGATTCTTATAGGAATATTCTAATCTCTGAACATCTATGCATTACTTATTATATTTTTCTCTTATTCTTGTGTATGGGATTAGACATATTTTTACACTGGATAGAATCTGCAGAGTTATTTATTAGTCTTAAATCTATTTAATAGAGGTGTGCTAGTTAAGAATTCAAATTTATCCATTCCAAGACAGAGGGATATTTGAGTTGGAGAGCTTGGAAGAAGATCTGGCAGTTTGCTGTCTGGCTGTTAATATTACAGATAGACATATCAAGAATCAAACTGAAGTTATAAAAATCAAGGCTAGAAATAAGACACATATTTTAACAATAAAAATAATTAATCTCTGAAATGTTTTATTTATAGAGGTTGTGTACCCTCAGCTCCATGGAGAATTAAAGTCCAGACAAATAGCTATTTTTCTAAACTGTAACTGTTAGCTCATCCAGAAGGTGTTTTTCAGATAACAAAGAACTCCCTGAAATTCTATGGTCTTTGCTAACTCAGAATGGATATTCTTAATGCCCCTTCTAGCTATAAAAATCTATGGGTGAATTTAAAAAAATAAATTTCTCTAGAAAATACATTGATTTTTTTCTATTTGATGCGTCATAAAAGCATAATGATCCTCACCTGACACTTTCAGTTCAGTATATTTTTATGTGCTTTGGAGGGCCATGACCAAGATGGAAATAGCTGGAGGGCTACCTATCTTCTGTTATGACTGTGTCCTTGCAGGCATTTTGCTCTTGCATGACACCAGCTGACAGGCAGCCCTTATTCATTCCTTCCTCTCACATGTGAATATTCCTTCTGGCAGATTAGCCAATTTGCTGGCAGAGTAAAAGAAAATAATGTGCACTGAAGAGCAGTAAAGTGAACATAAATAATTTCTGATAATGACAATTTCTGAATTGACTCGACCACAGTTTGGAATGAACAAAATTCCTTACATACTACTTTGGAAACTGCTGACAATTGCTGACTTTAGCAGCAATCTCAGCACCTCCAATTAGGTCAGCTATTTGCAGAGTGTTCCTGGGGAACTGTGGCCAGCCAGGTGTTCCAGTGCCTATCTATCAATGCTATCCACTCAAAAAAAACCAACCCTGTATCTGTGCTATATGTTGATGTATCATTTTTTCTCTACCTGTGTCATCTATTCTATGTTCTATCAGGATAGTTTTCTGCCTAGCTAGACACTAATATAGCCTTTGATTCAATCCCTCAGCTGATCTACATTTGTGCGAAAGGCAAAATCAGCCATTCTGTCAAAGGCAAAAAGGACCTTAATGGTGTCCATACACAATAACTAGCAGACATGCTCCACTGTTAGCGATGCAAATGTCACTGCAAATCTGCAGGGTACCTATTAGATTTCTTCTGTATATAGGTTAATATAAAATACATTTGTAAAATGATAGTGTTCTTGTGAAGAAACAGCCATTGGTGGTAAACAAATTATTAAAGTCTATTTTTTATTAATTAACATTATTTTGCATTTGATATCTCTTGTCTACTTAAATATACTTTAATGTAGTCTTTTCTTGACTGGTGACTGCCAGTCTCTGACACTTAAATCAAGTGGCATAGACTTCTATGACTGTTTCAAATCTATGCTTAGCAAAACAGACATAATTTTAGGACCTACTAAATCTCAGTTTTCAAAGGTACGTGTTCTGATCTTTATCAAACTCCTAAGCTCTTATCATGAAACCATTAGGTGCATGGCTTGCTTTATAAATGCATATAGCTAGATGATTTTCTAGTTAAAATATGTAAAACTTTTTAATAATCAAATGAAGTATTTATTCAGTATGAATAATTTTATGCCATAATTCATAATATTGTAAATTTTTTTACTTGTCTTTTCACACTTTCTCCCTTCCTTTACTCTTCGTAACGTAAAAATCATGTGGTCTACCAGTTTATTTTATTCAGATTATTGCTTTGTATGGTAAATTATACATTTTCCAACGTCATGATGGAACTGAGATGAAAAATTAGGAGTCAGATAATACTAATTCAATTCAGGAATCTTCAAAGCTGGGGTTTTAGTTCAGGTCCTCCTCTACTTTCATGAGAACAAGTCCTTTTTTTTTTTTTTTCTTAAATGGTCTTATTGGAACATTCCTGAAAAGTAAGAATATTGTTTGGGCTCCCATTGTCAGGATATAGTAGTTTTGATAGAACACTGAAAGGAACAAATGCAAATAATCAAATAATGAATCTTCAATGGTCTTTGGGGCTTCAAAAACATCCATTCCCATTTTCTTTCCTTTTCTCATGCTATATCTTCTTTTAGGGGCAGCAGCTTGGAAAGATTCAGGTGGAAGCATTAGCAAGCAAATGAAATTGTGGATGGGCAACATTAAAACTAGTTACCTCCTCTACTCATCACCTTCTAACTATAATAAGAACTGCTTTGAGCAAGAGAGATGCACCATTAAGCAAGCTTAAAGATGTGAAAAGAAATATCTATTAAATTTCTAAGTAGATTTTCTACTGACTGGGACTGAAGGCCATTTTACTTGCTCACAGACTAACATGCAATCAATATTAATTATCAAAGAAAGGAGCGAATAACATTCTTGTGCTAAGATCAACACAGAGTAATGAACTGAAGCAACATAAAGGCATTCTTTCAATATAGTGAACTCATACATGACATCAGAATTTTATTTTTTTTTAAATCATTATTACCAGAAAGCTAGAGACATTTGAGTAGACTTCACTTTCATCTTTTTGTCTGTCTGCAAAGTTAGATAGAGAATACTGCATAGTTATCTCAGAGAACTAGTAATACTGAGACTCCGACTGAAGTATTTTCAGTAAGATTATATTGAGATAGGAGAAGTCCAGTTCAGTTTTTAGTGCTACTTCCTTATAAAGTACCAAGAGCCTCAGTGTTTTACGATGTGGCATTATCAGTTGTTTAATCAATATGCTCTCCCAGAGGATGTTGTCATAAAAGACATTCTGAAATAAAACAAAACATCCTTCACTATGCATTCTTAAGCTCTATAGTCTGATAATTTTCATCAGTTCTTTTGCACTCACTGCATAGCAATAATGACCTATTTTATGAGGAAATAAAATAGGTTTGAAGTATGGTGGAATAAAGGAAATGGAAGAATTTCATCACTCAAATTATTTTCCTTCATTTAATATTAAACAAGTGCTGATTAAATAGTTAGCAAATGTGAGGCAATTGAAAATCTGTCATTATTGAGATTGATCCCTCCT
The DNA here is from genome assembly GCA_009867235.2 of Psittacus erithacus. Lineage (NCBI taxonomy): Eukaryota > Metazoa > Chordata > Aves > Psittaciformes > Psittacidae > Psittacus > Psittacus erithacus. The sequence goes on along the minus strand of WYDI02015796.1, from coordinate 776 downwards.
GTTGATAGGATTCTCCTGTTTGTAAGGGAGTAGACTTGGGGAGATAATGTTTTCTGTCACACAGAAGTAATGAGAATGTGGTAAAGATATATCAATGTTTGTATTGCTCTAGACTACAAAACTCTGGAATTAATTGCGTCTCCTTTGTGGATAGAATATGTCCACTTGGCATAGTACAATCTGGTTGAGTAGCATACAGTAGTGAGTCAAGAGGTCTGGACTGTTCATACATCTTACAAAAAGTGCACAATGCAGCTGCAAGAAATATCTTCCAAGTTTCAGAATACTTTATTTCAGACTCTAAATTGTTCAGAACATACAGCCACACCACTCAAAATCAGATTTTTATATCAGCGCTTTTATAGATTTATTCCATATTACACTTGCAGCAAAACTGACATAGTACCACAATTTTGAAAACTTTAGGTGGGACAAAACATGTGAATTACTGAGTATAAATGGTGGTTCATTAATAAGTGGTTCATAATCTGGCCAAATGGGAATACTCATGGAATAAGATTCTACTCAATCACAGCGTAATGGTCCAAAGCCTGCTTTTATGGAAGCCACTATTTTAAAAGCCAGCACATTCAATACAGTGTTAAAGATGATATCATGGTTATCCACTGCTCCAGAAAAAAATTACTTGCTTGATTTATAGAATGCCTTGAAAGCATCAGATGAATCACAGAATTATACAAATGTGACGCTCCAGGGCAGCCTTGGTTGCAGTGATCATGAGATGGTCGAATTCGAGATCCTCAGGACAGTGAGAA
>WYDI02015794.1:0-76379 GCA_009867235.2 Psittacus erithacus | reverse complement strand
TATAGTACGATATACTATAGAAACCACACATAAATTAATATATATCATGTTAAATACAATATAGTACACTATAATATGTAGTAATGTATAGGTTTATGCATCTAATATTAATACATAAAAATTAATACACTGTAAAATGTCTTAATCTTTTGTTTATCAATTGTAATTTTTCCAGAAGTGTTTCAACTTGATCATTTGAATTTTAAGTTGCTCTCTTTCTGCTAGCAGAAGAAGTCAGATGGCATTTCTTTCTGTTTCTGGCTGGATAAAAATAAATTGCATGTAAAGAAACCTCTGTGGTTTTACATGTCACGGAAAAAGAAAATGGCTTTGGAGAAAACATCATGCCTTAGAATATACCCATTTATGCCATACTTGGAGCATCATGTCAGTTTAAAATTTAATGATAAAGTCATATATAGCGTATGACACTGCTTTGGGAAAGATGTGCTCAGAACTTTGTCTTCTATAATTTTCCTTGGGTTGGATATTATTCTGTGATTTTTAGGAATTTATTTCCATACACTTCCTAGTAGTCTGTCCTATCCTATCCTCAATAACTGGAGTAGGTACATAGGTGTAGGTCTTTAAGGTTTGTTTTCAAGTTGTCTCTGAGGTAAATAAAATTTCATGCATGACAGAAGAAGACACAAATCAGAATAAGCAAAATATATTTGTAGCACTCGTCTGGCACTATTTTTATACAGAATTGATGTACAGTGAGACAGCTGCATATCAGTGCTTCACCTTCATTGCACAGAATAGAGAGCGGTCTAGTACCTCAATACTTTGGGGAAAGAATTTAGCCTATTCAGATCATGGGGAAAACTACTTCTGGATAAAAAAAAATAAAAAAAAAAAGGGAGTAGTTACAAAGGCAGATGATTCATCTGTCCCAGAAAATGTCTGGTTATGCCTTTTGAAGGAACTGTAAAGGAAGAAGCAAATGACTAAATTACTCAGAAGTGGTTAGGAAAATCCAAGGATAATTCAGTGAATACTATAAATGTCTGCTATTTGCCTCTATCCCTGTAAAATAACTGCCCGATACTGGGTTTATTTCTTTTTTTCTTTTCTTTTTTTGCTGTTGCACTGTATTCCTTGTGTTCAGTAAAAAATAACTTACAAATAAGCAAAGGCTTTCATTACTAAAGGAATGACAGAACAATATAATTATCATGTCAGGCGACACAGCATTTTGCAGTAACCCAGTAAATAATTTATGTCATCATTGTACATTTTTTAATAAAAACTACTATTTTTGAATGCACATTAGTGTCATGAAGACATCATAGTAGGTTGCAAGATACATTTTACATGCCGATATGATGGGCACTACAGAAGGATTCACATGTCTTCAGAAATAGGTAGGACCCAAACACTGTCAGTTGAGTTTACCGGGTGAAATCCCAGTTCCACTGAATGCAGTCCTCCCTTTGACTTCAGTAATGTGTGACTTTCACCCACTGTTTTTATGTTGGATCATGGGACATTGCTAACATAAGGCATCAAAAAATGACTTCTGGTCAATCAGGGTTTTAGCACAGATCTGATGGTCTGAGAGATAAAGTAGATCAGTGTGGGTCAAACCTGTTCTGAAGGGATCTTAAAGGTCAAGTTGATGGTTAAGTCATCGTGATTGCTTAATTCTTCAACTCTGTGTAGAAACTTGTTGATTATAATGCTGGGTTTGGAGAGATGAGTAGAACTTGACTGAGCCCACCAAATTAATCCACAGAAGTGACTAGCCTGTGCTCAGATGTTAACTTTTCCTCATGCAGAATCTGAACTGTATGGTAGGGTCCTTGTATTTCAGTCTTAAACCCAGCCTTTTATCTGTTAGAAAGCTTTATTGGAATAATTACAGATAGAATAACTGTGGTGATATGCTAAACGTATTGACAACACCTAGTAAGAAAGCCTCCCCTTACAATTCATTCACCTCATTACCATGAGATTCTAGTAACATCCCACATTGTAAAACTAAAATCAGATCTTCTTCAAAAGCTGTCTTCAGGAAATAAAAATATAAAAATTGAAATAAAATGTAAAAAATTTTGTTCCTTTGTTCTAACTTCTTCATATTCTGAAGAGCAAAGGATGCAGACTCCAGCCCATGTCTTCAGTCTCACGTAAGCTGTGCAGAAACTCTCCAGTGCTGGAGGAGAGCAAGAATTTGATAGAGGGCTGTACAAAGGCAGGGAAGGAATGTGTAGTATTGCTTGTTCTCTGTAAACATAAGAGCATTTGGAGTACAGAATTTTCATCTGTCTCAATAACAAAAAGTACATCCTAGGCCGCAAACTGATTTTTTTCTTCTTTTATGAAAACACGTGTGAATAAAGGAAAGAGAAGAGGAAACTACACCTAAGGTTGAACAGCTTTCACAGGAGCAGCATCTTTTTTCGTGCAGTTGTCCTGATGCATTCATATGTTAAAGACACTGAGCAGAGTATTATTTTGGATTATCCATCTTCACCTACCAGAACAGACAGACACTACCACTATTTAAAAAAAAAAAAAAAAAAAATAGAATCCAAAAAGGAAAAGAGAGGGGAGAGAAGAGACACTTAGGAAAAAAAAAAACCCAACCAACCAATCAAAAATACATGCAAAAGCACCCAAAAACCAAAACCAAAGAAAGCAGTTTAAATAAGAGTTTATTTTTCCCATACACATATATGTATATATATATCTTCTCTATCTCTTCTATCTCTCTAGAAGACCAAACCAAGTCATATCTGTAGGGCTTTTTCAGAAGTCATTCTTCATGCAAAAAAGTGATACACTGGTTATTTATCAAACTCCTTACTTTTTGTCTTTTTCTTAATACAGGCAGGATACGATACAGTATACACAAGCACGTATATAAAATCAGTTTGAGACAGATGCAGGCAAAGCTACATTAAGTATCCTTCCAAAGAAAGAGAAAAAAGAAACATGCTAGTATAGCAATGTAGTCAAGCATAATTAATAAGTAATATGTGCACAGATAAATAAAATGCTCTGAAATTTTCATAGTACAGGAAGATGAAGTAACCATGCATGCTACCTTCTGCTCCACTAGAAAACATCAAGCAAATCCCTCCCAGTTGGAGCTCACTATTGAACCTTGCCATAGGCACATCATCTGTTTGTGCTGTTAGGTCAAATAAGATCCTAATGGCTCTCTTTTTTCTCTGGGAGCAGGTCTTTCTTCTTACCTTGTCCTATTAAAAGATATATCGATGACAAATAAGTCACAGATATCAAAAATAAATACAGTTTGTTGATTGAAAGCTCCATCTTGTTTATTTGGCACCAGCTCCAATTGATGATTATGACACAAGCTTCAATAACATCAAAGTCATGCCTTCTCTAAGCTCCCTGAAAAAGAAAGCAGCATCTATGTATTCTAGGCACAGCCATATAAGGTCTCTTATCTTAACATGCGAGTAAATCTATTTCAGTAACACATCAGGCTGTGATGACAACAGAGGCAAAAAAAGCATGGAATAAAGAGCTCATTGGATACTGTTTGCAGGTATCAACTTACATTGACAGTGTTCTGAAGTTATGCATTGTCTTTTTGGGTTTTCAGAACCATTATTTAATCTGCAGAAATGGCTGAGAATTGGTCAAGATAACACTGTCTTAGAGTGTCCTTTTAGTTGCAGTGACACACCTGACTGTGGAAGTCCAGAACATTAAGAGAATAATACGGGGTAAATAATAAACTGTGTTTTAAAATCACAGGCAAGATTAATTTCAGGTTTTATTTTCATTACAGAAAATTTACATACGAAGAAGAAAGCCTCTTTCTTCTCCTTTTCTTTTTCTGTTTACACCATCTTTTTCTTCATCCTGTATAAAGTAGATTTCATCAACTGGTAGGTCAGGTTCAATTACCTGCAAGTAAAGGGATGAGAGAAAAAGTCTTTGGCAGATCTTTTACCTTTTTTCACTACTACATGCTTTTCTAGGGAAAAAACCCCTCACATTAAAATTAATTAACAAAAGGCAAAAGCAAGTTAACAGGCAACTCTTTATCCAGAGGAAGAGATATGGGTGAGACACTCCACTCATGTTCTGCATTGAAAGTTCGAAGAGATGCAGGTCTCAGGTCTGTAAAGCACATTGAGAATGAAAATGGTCAGAAAAAAGTTTCCCATACATGTATAGCTCATTATTTTATTGACTCCTACAGCCATTTCAAAACATGCTGAATTCCTGTATATTTCTGCCCCACTGTATTATCCTGAATACCCATAACTAAGAACTAAGCAGTGACATTAATGCAAAAGGAGGAAAGGAATTCTACACTGCTGACTGCACTTTTCAGAAACAGGCTGGATATGGATTTTATTATTTGACCAGAATCACAACGTATTACTTTGGTGGGCTTGGCAAGTGTTTCAAAACAGGGAGTCCAAGGTAAACTGCGTCATTTGTCTCCATTTGCCCTTGTACTTTGCCTTTGCTTTCTCCTGAAATCCTTGTGAGAAGAAGGATTCTGTCTGCATTAGACAGAAGCTGCACAAAATAGCCCTCACCGCGGGGAGTGTGACGCACCACAGAATAAGCATGGCCAGTGCAGAAATTCAGCTTTCATAGAATCCCCTGTAGTCTGAATCTGAATGTAAAGATACTTCCCACAGGATAAAGCCAAAGAGGAGGGATACAGCTGACAGAGGGATTGTGTTCTTACTTCAGTGCAGTTCCCACTGCAAGTCCTTGTATGCAGACTGCTTTCTCATATGAACCCTTTGACAGAAGCTTGGCATCTCAACTGAAGGCTTCATAATTAAAAATCCCTGTGCTGAAATTTGAAAGATTTTCAGACTTGGTTTCATTTTGTTAACAGGGTGGTTATTAACAGGGATAAGAAGCTCTTTGTTACAGATGGAAGGCTGGGAATGGTATAAAACTGTCTTTATCGAGTTTTCCAGAATAAATTATTTTAGACTGGATGCATATCCTGAACACTTTTCTAGACTCCTGCTTTCTGTTATGAGCCAAATTATCAGAAGCTGAAGCTCACTACGTTAAAGCTGAGAAATCAAACCAACAAGTGCTAGATGTGTTTCAGCCTTACCTTGGGCTCCTTTTTGGTATGGTTAGCAGGTGGATGAAGGTTCAAACCAGCTCTTGCCTCATTCATGCTAGTTGTCCCATCTGTAATCATAATGCCACAAACTATTGCAGTAGCTCCCACAACCAAGCTATCAACGTGACCTTGTCATTTCAATTTTTCACACATATTCTTTGCTCCCCACCCCCTGTGTCTGTGTGCCATATCGCACTAAAATCTCATCTCTCCAGCCTACTGCCATGGGCTACTAATCTGTAATATAGCTCACTCTGAGAAATGTCAAGCAGGGTGAAAAAAGGCAGAACTCACAGAAGAGAAACTTCAGGTGGCCATTGCCTCTGCCATGAAACTCTCTCTCTCACCTGCTCTTCGCTTTGCACCGTGCTACAGTCCAGCCCAGGAGCAGCAAGATTTGGCTTTGCCCCTTACCTGAATGACCAATGGAGAATAACAGACCATTACAAGGGTTCTAAACATGATAGAGCTAAATGTACTGCAGTTAAAAAACTCTCCCTCTTTTTCTATCATGAAAAAAGTAGAGCAATTTTCAGGTTTATTTTTTTAAAATCCTCTAATTCTCGTTTTCTCTTCCTTGTCCCTAACCTGTTCCCATTTCCTGAAAATACCAAAGCCCCACAGATTGTCTCATATTCTTATCTTCATTATGACAGAAATGCTCATGCAAACAGGGACAAGTATTTAACGCAAATACTTCGGCAAATTATTTCTGATCCCTCCATTCTAAGGTGATAAAAAAATCACTAAGGATACGTGGGGTAAGTTGGAGAAATTAGTAAATTAATAGAACTAATTATTTGCTTACAAGTATTTTTATATACAGAAATAAATAAGAAACTAAATTTATTTGAAAAATCATGTTTAATTACTTGCTCAGTTTCAGCTATATGTACTCCAAGTCAGTGGTTAGAGCAATCTATCAGGCTTCCAGCTCTTCTTGATCCAGCTTCTCCAAAAAAAATCTGCCAGAAAATTGATGACATGTGTAGTAAATATTTTTTAAAGACACACCGTGATCCATTTAGCGAACTAAGGGTCTGGCATATGCCCAGAGCCTCCAGTTTCCTGACCAAAATCATTTCAATGGAGGCCAGTTATTTAAAGATGATAACTCTTCATATAAAGCATATTTTATACACAGAATAATCTTTCAGTGACTTTCTACATTGCAGAAGGGGACTTCTGTTTTACTTCTGTCCATTATTCTGAAAGGCCAGAAATCTTCATCTCCTGTGGGTGTAAGAAAATACAGCTTGCTGAAGCATCAGATCAGACGTGGGTTTTCATCTCTGTCCATTTTCTCTCACATGAAAGACTTCAGGAGCAAGCAAAGCATGCTTTTGTTGACCAGCAAAGATCAAAAAGGCAGCTTATTTTTGTCCTTCAGCCACTAGAATGATACTCTCAGTTCTGTTAACATTCTGCCCCTATTTGAACTGGACACTTTGGAAGTATCAATAATGCAAGTTGGAGGGCTGCACTGTCACTCATCCTGTATTTGCCTCTTCTTCTACAAAATTAAATCAAGTTGAAATCAAAGGAGACACAATCTCAGTCATATAGGCAGAAAAACTCCTGTAGCTCTGCAGCAATTCTCGGTGAAATATTTGAAAATATTTATGTTGGCAGCAGTGACTGATCCACATTGAGAGAGCAGAGTTAACAAAATACTTCCACCCCATGGAGACATAAACAAAGTGTTGGAAGCCACTCATCATGCCATCCACCTTCTCCCCGCTTCTTTGACAGGTGCATCTCCTGAAACAGAATGTTGTTTTACAGGAACATCAGAAAGTGCAAAAGTAACTAATAAAACAGTGACAATCCCACTGTGACCACAAGGACTACGACCAGTAAACGGTGTGCCCCTATTATTTATGAGTGAAGAGAATATATGTAGCTAGCAGAGCCCTTTCTTAACATCGCAGATTGGGTCAAGAATAGATTCTGTAGGAGAGCTCAGACTATTTCTCTGTCTCAGACTATTGCCATGATGAATGTTCTTACAGAATTCAGGTGATTCAGTGGATCAAGAACAGAAATGTCAGCTGTGACTGGTTGTGTCAAAAATTGTTCTCTACCTCAGCTCACTGCTGTATGTTCAGAGTTCAACTATAACACTCCCTGTAGCATTGTAATTGGCGGAAGAATCATCCTCAGTATATCTGTGGTTGAGTGTTTCCCTATTTAAAATATGTGTGAAGGAATGTTTTCAGGTGAGATGCATATACATATAAAAAGATTGTGTTGAAAACACAGTAAGAAGCAGTAAGTATTTAGCCACAGCCAAGTTCTCTCTAATTTCCTCCAAAACAGAATAACAGCATCTTCCCATGCTGAAATACATTTAATTATAGGATTTCTAAGCTGTTAAGCAGCCATGTTACACAACAGATGCCACACTGACTTGTAGTAATTCCCCTACCTTGATATCCCATGCAGCTGTCTGTGATGAGGGAAGCCTTCTTCCACAGAAAACCTGAAGTGGTCCACAAGGTCCTGTTGATTGGTGGGTCAGCATGGCTCTGGGGACCTGTTTCCCCTGTGTACAGCCTAACAGAGTTAAACCCACAGTCTCTACCCCCTCTAAGACAGACTGCAGTTGGGTCTTATTGTCAAATGCAAAGCGCAGAAGGAGGTCTCTTGTACCACATTCCTCTCTCTTGCAAAGGCTGGCAATAGTTGAAATATCAGAAGACTCCTTGGCCCTGTTGTGCAAGTGCAATTGCTGGTCACTGTGGAGAAAAGTTACAAGGGATTTTCAAGATACTTGAGCAAAACTTTTGCCTGACTTCAATCAAAACCGTGAAAGGGGAACTTTTAAAACCTGAAATTAAACTAAATTTCTAGCTGTTATACACCCTTTAAAGAATGAGTTTTCTGCTTTTATCCTGAACGCCCTGCCACCCCCAGTCTGTTTCTTACTTGCAATAAGAATGGATCTAAGAATGCTGAGACATTTGGCAATGTTTTTATCCAGTAGTAAAACCTTGCCTCACTCTTTCATAGTTCTCTGATGATGCTCACATGCATCTCTGTATCTTCTTAGCATTTGCATTTAGTTTCAGATCTTCCTTTTGGCTAGATCATGTGCAGTCTTTCTTTCCAAATATTTTCTGTAATATTCAATGACACTACATACCTTCATTTGTTTGCTTTCTTTCCTAAAGCAGTGGATGGTTCTCCATACTGAAGATGTTACAGACAAGCAAAGTAAAACAAGCCTCTTTCCTCCTTGCCTCTCATCACTCTAACAAGTGAATAGCTCAGATGTACGTTAAGTATTTGAAGGAATAATATAATTTAACCAATGTACACTGCTCAGTGACCTAAATCACCTGCTTTCATACACAGTTGACATTATTTACATTCAGGCTTTTTTGTAGAGAGGCATTTTGAATGACCCTTCAGAATGAATATGCGCAATAGAAACACTCTACATGCTGCATCTGCACCTACCACTCATGGTATGCCTCCAATTACCCTGCATTTTTCAACCAGGTGTCTACAGCTCCGAAGAAAAAAAGATGTCTTTTATTTTTACTTTTGTTTTTGTCAGTGAGATTGCTGACTTGAAGGCCATGCTCTGTACACAAACGGAACTTGATTCCTTTCACTGATGAAACACATCTAGCGTACCCTAAACCTCACTGTCAGCTTCCATACAGGGAGCCAGCCCTTGACAAGAGTGAAGCCAACACTGGGTAATTTCAACACAGACAGGAATAAGCTTCCTTTTTGTTGTGATATCTGATGTAGCTCAAGACATAAAACATTCAGAGACTTAGTTGGTATTTTTCAGAGAAAAATATTTAAAAATGAAGGTATAGTTCAGACAGCTGAGCTGACAACAGCTTACAGAAAGTGAGCACAGTAGACAATTGCAGAAGTCTCTAGACACTGCAAGACAAGATGAGCAAATATTTTCTTCCTCTGAAATGCAACTTGTATTACTAATTTTTATTTGAATGTATCCCATTGGTAGCAGATAACACAGGGAAAAAACCATGGTTAGGCTATGGAGTGGTGTCAGTATGGATTGAAACTAGAAATATCATTATAACTTCATGATTTTCAAAATTATTATGATTTCAATGGTCTTTTCATTGAGTCTTACAACTTATGGTTTGTTTGTGTATTGTTAGATTATTTTATCTTGGTTTTGTACAGTTGTGAATGTTATTCTACGTCATTGGATATACTATGAAACAAAATATTTGTCATCTGAGTACCATTATTTCCCAGTTCATCCCTGCTACAAACCCATTGTCTCCAAATGTTTGTTAGCTCCTCTGTCACTTGCAGGAGGAAGTTGTCTTCCACACAAAGAACCTCCTGGATGCTTGTACCTGGCCATACCATCCCTCCAACTGATATCAGGGTGGTTGAAATCCCCCATGAGGACAAGGGACTGAGAGCGTGAGGCTGCTCCTATCTGTCTATAGAGCGCTTCATCCACAGAGTCGTCCTGATTGGGTGGCCTGTAACAGACCCCCACAGTAACGTCCCCCATCGCAGTTCTCCCTTTGAGTCTAACCCAAAAGCTCTCTGTTGATTCATCACCTGTCCCCAGACAGAGTTCCATACTCTCTAGCCTATCGCTGACATAAATGGCTACTCCCGCTCCCCTTCCATCTGGCCTGTCCTTCCTAAAGAGCCTATAATCTTCCATTCCAGCACTCCAGTCATAGGAGCCATCCCAACATGCTTCTATGATGCCAATATCATATCCCCATTGACATGCATGCGTCTCTAATTCCTCTTGTTTATTCCCCCTACTATGGGCATTTGTATAGAGGCATCTGAGCCAAGCAGTTAAATGTGAGGAGCACTAGTCTTAACCATGAGAAGAAACAGTGCTGTCTAACCATGGACAGCCTAGGACTTTGGAGCTAATGATCTTAAACTGTTCATCAGGATATAATAAAGGTTTACAACCAACTGTAGGCATCCAGATCACATGTGATGCGTCATCTTCAGTCTCTTGTACCTTCCTCTTTACAATGTATTACTGGACCATAGCAGGTATTGCAGAATTTATTTTTTGGTACTGAGAGTATTAAGTACAGGAGATATTTAGCATTTTATGGGATATCACTTTGTTACATTCTGAGAAAGGAGAACCATCATAATTTTGGTTATCATAAAAAAAAAAAAATCCCCCCAGAAAACAACTAGGAAAATCAGATATTCCAAGCCTATAATTATGGTAGTTTGCTTATAATGTTTCTAGTCCAAACACATGGTATTTGTAACATGGAAAATTTCAAATCTAAGTGACCTGCCTTCAGAAACCTCATGCTGACTCCTGCCTGGGGGTGCAAATCTCCCATGAAGAGGGAGCTTAGAATTGAGGGGTGGGGAGAGAATATTTATGGTCCTTAAATGTGCCTTAAACAAAGATTTGCAAAACTCAACCTGATGCTGTCTGTCTTCTTTAGAGATACATCTCCCAAGAAACCTGGGCTTTTAGTTTACAGATCTCAGAAGAATGTGAAAATATGATAGTCTGCATCTCTGTGGAGACCAATTATTGTTGGATGTGAGTTTTGTACAGTAGAAATGGTTCAGTTTTATCATGGGGAAAACCTGGGAAGCTACTCTGTGTGGTGCACCGATTCTGCTCTCAAACACCAGCACACACACAGTTTCTGTATGTATTTTGTAATGACCTCCAGTATGACGCAGAAATGCAGGGGTGGCTTTTACAAGATATCCAGCAACGCAAGGCTGCTGCATATAGGATAAAATCCAAGCCCTTGCTGTGTAACCTCCAGAGCCTTAATGATGTTCTTAATGGATATGTGGGCTGAAATTTATACTTTCAACGTGAGAGCTGGGGCTGTAGTGTTTTCTTAATTTTTTTTTTATTTAAATAAAAAATAAAATAATATGCCGGAGTGACTCCAGAGACAGCAGATATAGCTGGTATTGTTTTCACGAAACTCGGATGCTCTACCATATTTTCTCTCACAGCATCCCATAAAAGCTATAAGGTAGACTCTGAGTACCAGATAAATTAGCTTTGTTTCAGGAGTATGAGGGGGGAGAGTAACTATAGATATTGCATATAGCTTACCTTGAACTTCAGTTTCCCATCTGGAAAATGAGGATAATATTCCTTTACTGTATAAGTCTTAATGTGCTGCACACATAGAGCTTTCACGACAGGTTTGACTTGTATTGTCTTTTTTAACAGGCACATTTAAAAGTATGTATTAACCTCTCTTACTTTACAGTTTCTGGATACATATAATAAACAGCTGGATGTAATCTGAGAATGAAGCTGAAGAGAAAGATTAAAACAGCATTTTAAGATTAGTCTAGCTTATAAATGATCCTTAACTCTTCCTGCTTGGCATACACTGTGAAGAAAAGTGTATGCAAAATGTATTTCCTTCTCACTTTATCAAGTCTTTATTATTATGGGTAAATTAGTATCAGATAAAACAAACCAGATGAAAATACTGTTAAAAATATCTGACCACAAATTAAAATAATTAACAAATGAAAATAACTCTCTGGGTCTCTTTGGAAAAACACAGGTTCAGAGTTTTCTTGAAGTTCACCATGGTATCGATTTGTAGCTGCTTTAGGAAGTACATGTTTATTGACAGAAAACAAACTGGAGCTGAGAAACATTTTCATTGACAACATTTGAGCTGTCTTGTAATAGAGCTTTGTCAGGTGACAAATTACATATTAGTTCATTAGTTTCAGGTGTTTTAATTTCTTCAAATTCCACTTTTACAAGTGTTTTATGTAATTTTACTCTAATGATAAGGTTTCATTTTGACTACTGGATATTTCAATTTCACCAGTTTTTCTTCTTTTTATTTTAACAATTTGAGGACTCATATCACAACTCAAATGTCTCTGTTCTCCCAGCCTGATTTAAAGCAAATTGCGCTATGTACTACAGTACTTTTGAATGTATTAAAAGTTTTTTAAATTGTTAATTATATGAAATATTCTAAGAGTTTAAGTTTAAATGATGCAATTAGCCAGTTACAACTGGAACTACCAGGCCTTATTTAAAATAATGAGGTCTGACAGTTATGGAGCCTGAATTATTCATTGATAACTAGCTTTTCCTCTTTTGTAAGCCATGGCTAACATTAATAACAGAGGTGTAAGTGCAATAACAAAAGAGTTTGACATTGGGAATACCAATACAAAAGTGCTTAATTCTTTCTTAATTAAAATTACTATACTAGTAATATTTTCTAAAGGAAAATCATTAAGACTAATATTTTCTGATACATTTCAGCATTTGTTTCTGCTGGGAGTCACTGATTAAAATAACAGTACTTGATTATTCATCATCCAAGAGTATACTTTTAAAACAATTTCTGCAAGTGCATTATTTTAAGGATGTTATTTTAAAAATTAAATGCTGCCCTTTCTATTGTGATTCCTGCAGTTACCATACTTCTGAAAATACATACTAAGAGCATGAAGCCCTCCCAGTGCTCAAAGGTGTTCTATTTCCTAGTGCTTTTCAACTTTCACTGGGCCATTTTCCTTCCTCCACAGCTGCTCCATCAGCCCCAAAGATGATTGCTCTGTGGCACACTTGAACACAAACAAAATGTTATACTTTTAACATCAATAGTAAGATTTGTAGCTAGTGGCTAATATTTTTGCAAAAGCTTGAATTCTTATGAGCTAATTGCTTGCTGTAAACTCAGATGGTTTTCATTGGAATTGTTAAACCCAAACAGAATCTCTACATAAAACAGTCTAACAATAATGAACATATCTGTCTCCTAATTACTCAAATGCTCGTATGCATCTGGATATCTTTTATGAAAGAAAACACAATTTATACAATTGAAGTAGCTCTTGGTATATGGCCTCATTCTCTCTCAAAGCAATACAAACCAAAGCAAAAAAAAAAAAATAAATGTGGAAGTAGGACATGCTAAAATAGTGACTCATCTGCAAGTAGGAGTAACTGATCTTTGTCTAGAAATTGTGGTTACCATAACAGATAGCATTAAATTATCTGCGATATCAAAAATAGGGATTTTAAACATGCAGAAGCATAGGCTCAGTTTGGGATGACCTGTTGAGTTACTGCAATTACACAACACATCAATAGTGCTGTTTGTTTAGAAGACAATTATGCAACTGACTTTCAGAATGACATGTATAGTTGGTATTTTATGGGAAGCCTAAAGAGGCTGAACCTCCAAAAGGATGCAATGCTTCCTGTACACTTAACTTCAGAGTTTCTGCAGCTTGCAACCTAAATGTGCATTTTAATAAAGTATGCTTCTATTATATTGTATTACTGTACACTTCCCCAGTGCAGGGAGATCAGAGTGGCGAAGGTCAAAATAAATGCTATAGAGATATTGAAGTCTGTTCAGTGAGACTTTGAAAAGGAGGCTTTGAAAGATGACTATTTTTATTAGTGCAGATGCATACAATATAACCAGATTTTTTTTTTTTTTTTTTTTTTTTTTTTGCAAATGTCAGTTGCAGTATACATATTGTTCACTGAAGATTATGTCATTGGTCAAGAGGGAGGAGACTCCCCAAATGAATGATTAATAATCAATGTGTCTGGGTTCTTATTTTATTCCTCAGAAAGGACGAATGAGTTACTGGTGTCTCTCCCAAAAATGGAAAAAATCTCCCACAAAGAGGTCACACCACCTACATATGTACACAGAAAGTGCCCCTCTGTAAGTGGATTTCCCTGGTTTGGGCATGAAGTCTCAGCCTCCCCTACTATATCATTGCTTCACTTTCCTACACTCTGATGCAATTAGGGAGAAAAGACAATACATCTCAGAGTCCTATTAATTTTTCATACAACCATGAAAAGCTCAGAGAAAGGGTGGAGAAATACCTAGGAAAAAGGGTTTTGAAGGAGGTCCAAGGTAATATCTAGGCATGTGGTCACTCTACAGGTGACCCAAAGTCTTCCACCAAGTCTGGGCCAAGAGCAGACCTGTGTCCCAAGATGAAGGCAAATCAGACTGTGACCCCAGGGGAGTAAGAGAGACAGTGAATGGCTTCTGAAGAAATCAGTATTCTGTGACATTTGGTAATTAAATGTCTGCATGTATCTTTATGTATTTATGTATGTTTTCACAGGGAATCATTCCTTTTGGAAAAATAACATTACTTCGCATTGATAAACATTAGGTGGAATCAGTAGAAATATTTGTCAGGACCATATGGCTGTTCATTTGTTGTTTTTTTTTTCCCCAAAGAGAAAAGTAATGTAGTAGAAAGAATTATTTTGTAATTATTCAATATCTGTTAGTAGCAAAGTAAGGAATTGCTTTAGCTTATTCCCATGTTATGTTCTAGGTGCCAGTTAGATATGCCTCCAGGCAAGATTAACTCGTGCACTCTCTTTTTTGTCAAATTCCCTGTGTTTTTCTTAACGAAAGTTGCTAATTTTAACAGCTGTGTCACTCTCCCTCTTTCTTTTTAAACTCTCTCTTGCTGTCTTTCCCTTCTTCTTTATCCCTGTACTGCTGCTGCTGCAAATGCTTTGTGCATTTGCTTCCTAGCTGCAAATGCACAAAAAACCCCACCTGAAACACTGAAGTGTTAGAATTCAAAAGCACTGATTATTTTATGCTAATGAATGAACATCTAGTAATACAATATTTCACTTGTTTTGCCCTCCTGGTGGTAGCACAAGATAAATCCAACAGTGTCTTTAAGTAACTAAAGAAAGAAGAAACAAATCTCTGTGTGTTAATAATATTTATGAACAAACTAAAAATGAAAAAACTTAAAGTCTGAGGAAAAAAATGTGGTAAAATTTAGGTAAAAATGTGACTAAAAATTCTGGAAAGTGCATCTGCAAAGATGTGCAAGCAAGGCACATACTTGTGTGAGACAAAACACTAAAATTAAGGTCATCGCTGAGGAGTTGGAAAAAAATATTTTTAATTTTTAAAAAAGAACAAAGTCAAACTTCTCAGAAGGAAATGTTAGATGCTGTTGCATACACAGGAATTAGGTCCTTTTTAAATCCATAAGTTACACAGTATCATATGGTGCCTGAACCTTAATTCAAGTAGCTCAACAACATGAACAAGAAAATGCCAGATCCATTTAACTGTGTCCTTTGTCAAATGCCAATAGAGATGGTGACTTTTTATAAATATCCAGTAGTTAAAAATATAAAACACTGTCAGTAGATAAGGCTATATCATGGGTTGTATTAACATGAGGTCATTTCACCCATTTATGATTCCTATTCTTTGGCCACACATTTTGTCCTATCCCTTAAAATAGCTCATGGGACTGGAGATTTCCTAGAAAGAAGTTGATACAGACCTACATGAAAGGAGATCCCAGGAAAAGCATCAGAGCTCTTTATCGCTTTGCTAGCTCCAAGGGGACCTCAACATTTAACTCTACAGGATGTAAAGGTGCACTCTCAATAGCCAAGTTGTGGACTGTTTCACGGCTTTCCCACTGAAACCGTCACATTTTTGAGTGCATTGGAGCAAAGACTCCATGTACAGCTTTAAGCCTCAGCCATGCACCCTCCACTGGAACACACTTCTCCAGCAACAAATAGCTGAGGCTGTTGTTACTGAAACCTTTACTTGTGCCTGTGAGACTTGTTCCTTCATCAAATTACTTTAGTTTAATTGAGAAATCTATATTCACACAGAGGGCATTAGCATCTGGGATTAAAATGACAAGCATTTCCACAGGTCTGTCTATTTTTATGACTAACTGAAGACTGAGTTTTCTCACAGTTATGCAACTACATGTAGAAGGATGACAATACATCATATTTGAAATTTGCCTTGACTACACACGCGCACCCTGCACGTGAAGTGCTAAGCAGTTCCGACTCGTCATAGCCTGTCTCCTTCCTGCTCTTGAAATTTTTTATGCCATCTTTAGACTGCTGGGTCTTGATATTACTGCAACATTGTCTGATTTAGGATTTACAACCTTTATTGACAGCAGGAAAACACACTATCCTCATACCTCTATAATTCTTCAAATCCTAATGCTGACCATGATGTCATTACCCATTGCTCAATGTCTAAACCTTGCTGTTTAAGTCAAATAGACATTTCAGGACGATATGTAAAAAGATTTGTTAATGTTATGAAATCAATTCACTGCAATGAATTAAAAACAGTAGCATAGTGACAGTTACTGACGTGTGTCACTACATCACACATGCTCTGTTGTTTATAAAACTGATGAGGTTTTACAAGGTACATCATAACCTCTAAATTGAAAAGCAGTGAATTGTGCCTATGCAGAAAAAAAGTGTTAATGAAAACACAGAAGGAATGATGAGAAATATTTTAACAGCCATCAGTCCAGCTTTAACTTTTCTGACGCACCTCATTAGTGAGCCCATTGCCTTAAACTCTGATTACAAACCTCATGTGTGAGAGGCAGGGCACTGTATGATTCACATCTCTGCCTGAGGGGTAGGAGCAGGGAGTTGCCCCCTTACAGGTTGCCCACCCAGCCATGCAGTGGGTAAGCAGTACCTGCCTGGAGTGGCAGAAATGTGCAGAGATGTCTCCAGAAGACAAACACCATGGGCAGCAGCTTGGCATCTCCCTCTGTTCCTGCTGCAAAGGGCTTGGCAGGGCTGTCCCAGAACTGCACTGTCTCCACATCACCATCATCTCATTCTGTGTGGAGAACCCCTGTGGGATCTCCAGCTTGACAGCCAAGTGTTTGGAGGATGCTTTTCTTGGCTACCTTTATTTTTGAGAGCCACTATTGTGACTTGCAGGCAGGTCCCCAGCCAATTCCATGATTCATGTTTGACTCTCCTTCCTGTACTGATCAAGAGGGACAAAGCTGCATAGAGAAGGGGGCAAATAAATCAGGGGAAAATTTATAAAAATGAGCGGGCCAGACTCTATGCACATTGGTAATCTACCAAACCCCACTCCTCCTGCCCCCCCAAAGATGTAATGGCCCAGAAACATCAAATTCTTCTATTTTTACAATGCAAATAGTGATCTGGTTGTATTAAAACAAAATAACTTCAGTTGAGTGTCATCATTTATCTACATGCATGACATGGATGAGACAGCACACTAGTTTTGCTCATATTACTGTTTATGTACCTGGAAACCAGGGACATGTGTATATATAGAGCTGATAAATGTAGAAACTCCTCTGCTTTAAATGCCTTTTTGAATTTTCCACTGCTCATGCAAGATCATTTCTGTCAATATTTTAATTTGAGTCAGGAAAGGTGGAATCAAAGAAAAAATGGCACACAAGAAAAATGCTGTCAGCAAACTGACGACTACATACCATCATCAAGAAATAACGCAAAGCATAAAGAAACTTGATATAAATTTTGTTGTATTTTTGTGAGTTTAGTGCTAAAGAATCAAGAATAGGAAGACATATCAAAAGATAAATAATGCAATATTCATCAGAGTATACTATTGTAAGATGCATTATATACATAAATGATCATTTCTGTAATCATGAGAATATTAATTCAGCAGCTAATAAATAAAATAAGCACCAAAGGACAAGAATATGACCTTAAAATCCTTACTCAGCTCCCCTATTAACTTTCTGAGCACTGTCAGAAGTGTGTGTCAGCTGCTTAAATTAAAGGGAGAGTAATTAAAATTACACAAATAATAGGTGACTGGGGTCAGTTTCCATCACCCTATCTCCTATATTTCAGAGTATTTTACATTTTTTCCATCAATATGCAATCTTAATTTTCCTTACACATCTCTCAGGTACTCTTGGTTTAAGAACAACTTCCCATAAAAAGCAGAGTTGTTGACTGATGGTCAGAGCAAAGGGGCCATACTCTTAAATCCCTTCCTATAGTGTATTGGATGAGTAGATTTCTCAGTATCTTTGAGTATCACTATACTTTGCCATCTTTTCTTTAAAACAAACACTTTCAGTGGGACAAAAAAAGAAGAAATTAAAATAAGATCTATATTTCAGATCTATACCTAACATCCCCTTTTCCATGAAGATGGCTTATATACTGCAAATAAGAAAAAAAGTTATACACTTATACCCTTCTCTGGGACATTTAGTCAGGGGTAGAATAGAGAGTGCCTCAAAAATAATCCAGTCATTTGTATTTTCACTATAATAAGAGTAATATTAGTAATGATAATAATAATAAAAGCCTTGGAAAAGACTGGGAATTGAACCAGACAAGATAAGAGAAACCCAAATGGCAGCAATATCTCCCCATAGAGTCCTGACCAGAAATAGTTCTTTCTTCAGAAAACATTGAGAGGCTTCTCTTAATGCCAGAGCATTTTAAAGTCTTTGCTGGAAGTCATTGCACAGGCACAAATTATTTAATAATAACCATGCTGACAATTTATAGCCATTCCCGTATTGTCTGTAAAAAAACATTTTGAAGGCATGGTCTGAGCACAGCATCTAATGCATGTCTTCAGCAGCTCTTGGAATGCAAGGAATAAGTCAAGCTATTCTGCTCTGTTAGAACTATGTAACAATAAGGTAAAGGAGTAAACGTCTAATGTAGGTATCTGTCTCCTTGATGAGGACATTCTGCAGGCTGCGGAAGCAGGAGATGGAGGGGGGAAGGGGCTTGCAGTTGTAAGCCCAATGCACAGATGTGTTTCACAGGTGTTCACACCAGTTCTGTGCCCTTTGCATTGATTGCAGTGGCAGTACCTCCCAAAGCATGGCTCCAATCCCCTGCGATAACTGTGTGGGTTCACAGAAAACAAAATGAGAGAATGGACAAATTCTAGGATATGAAGCTATTATTATTTTTGATGGTGTAAATAACTATTTAAAGCCTTTGCAGTCTCATAAATTGACTTATTAGAGGTAAAATTGGATAGTTGCCTAATTTTACTCACCTCAGTCCTCCTAAACCTGTTTCATAGCCCTCTCTGCATGATGGAAGTCCCTTAATGTTTTATAAAATTCACTCTTCATTAAATAATCATAATTATTTTTCCAAATGATTTAGCAGAATTGAAAATATTCCGTTTTCTTCCTCTGTAGTCCCACCTGGGCAGTCTCTAAGTCAACTTTTTTTTTTTGTTGAGGGGGTGCCATGCTCTGGCTTAGATTTGTATGTGCTCAT
Organism: Psittacus erithacus; assembly: GCA_009867235.2. Lineage (NCBI taxonomy): Eukaryota > Metazoa > Chordata > Aves > Psittaciformes > Psittacidae > Psittacus > Psittacus erithacus. The sequence continues at coordinate 57,210 of WYDI02015794.1, read as the reverse complement.
TAAGGCTCTGATTTCAGTGGGAACTCCAGAGATTTGTAGCGAAGTCCTGCTGTTACGGCTATTAGCGTTGCAGCTCTGGAGAGCCATACAGGACATTTGCTGTATTAGGCCTGAGGGTAAGCCCAATTCTCTCATGTGGAAGAGGCATTTTGATCAATGGATGAATATGAATGATTTATAAAATGAGCCCTGAATAAGTAGAAAAAGATTTCTTTTGTAATACTGACATAGGAGTAAAAGAAATATGTGTGAAGACAAGTAGAGGTAGGCAAAATGGGCTTTAGCAGTCTCTTATCTGCTCTTACATACTACAGCTAATGTCCTGTCATTGAACCTGTCCTGAGGTACAAGCTCATTCAAAGTGGATGTTTTGCCCCAGAAGTTACACAGCAGTAAATCAGGCCATACTAAAAAAACCCAAAGCAAACTCAACTTCACAAAAACAAGCCAACCGCCCCCCAATATGCATGTTGTCCCGTTATATAACGACTTTATACTTCATAACTACGAAGTGGTCAAAAATATTTCTAGCTCTGGTAAAATATGAGGGAGCATTGTGCATATAACATACCAGTATTATTTACTGTGTTTCCAAGGCTTTGGGTTAAGGAATAATCTACTGAGACTGAAGATCTCCAACAGAGAGCAATGATGTGTTTGCCACAGAATAAAATTAAATTAAACCAAACCTTATAGATTAAGCTATTCTGCATCTCTCTCTTCTTCTTTCTGACTTTAAATTCTCCTTTACAAATAGCTCTGTGGAAATCTTACTTGCATGATACTGAATTCAGATAGGATTCAGCTGTGCTGTTTAACCAGCTGTTAGAGATGATGGGGAGTCACTGTCTTTTTGACAAAACTCAGAAATATACAATTCTGTCTTATGACGGAAAAGCACAGCAGTGGCTACACACTCCTCATGCCAGAGCACAGTAAACTGCCTTCCAAATCATGCCTTCTCCTCAGGAAAGAAGTGAGAGGCTGAAATACACTCCCTCCCCATACCTCATACCTTGCATGATGAGAGCAATTCAGTATAGATTTGCTGCTGCGTAGGGTGGCTTCTTGCCAGTTGGGCCTTGGATGTGAATGCCTGGAGGTCAAGTAGGGCCAGCAGCATCCACTTACCTTGTGCACAGCCATTCTGTGTGGGGAAAGCCAGCAGCTCAATGGTAGGGCATTGATGGAAGGTCTTTGGTTATTTTTTTAGTCTATGCGTAAACTTTGGAGGCTTTCCTGATTGTTTAATTTCTTTCTTCAGGTGGTTAAGGAGATGTAGTACATTTATCCTTCAGATATTATATAGAGAGACTGAGCCAATCAAAAAATGAAATATCTATCTATCTATCTATCTATCACCTGACTTTTCCTTTATCCCTTTGTTTTCCTTGTATTTTTGTCATTTCTTGGTAAAACTGAGACAGATGGGAAATGTAGTTTCTTACAAAGTCATTGCTGGTTAGAATGTCACTGAACTTGAAAAGACTTTATTGTAGTCCTTTTAGAAATTGTCTCTCTTCAATATTTTCCTAACCACCACCTTTTTGTGATGGCTGAATTTAGGAAGGAAATTCTCATTTTAAACAGTCTATTTTTATAGCAACTTATCAAACAGTGGCCTTTAGCTGTTGTTCTGTGACAGCCACTCTATTAAAATCCTGATGTAAACAAGTGGAGAAGGTGAACTAGAAGTGCAGATATTTGCACAGCATTACTGTCAGGTAAAATTTTAAAGATAGGTTTTATGAACCCATTATTTGCAGTCAAGGCTTTTGACTACAGCATCTGAAATCATGCAAGTAGACAAAGTGTTTTGTCAAAACATACTGCTGGGAGTGGGAGTCAGTATGTAGCTTCTTTTTATGTAATTCAATTTGATTCTGTTGTTTGCATGAAAGTGGGATATCTAACTGGGCAGCAATAGTGGTGCCGTGCACGATCACAATATGGTGACTTTCCAGTGTAATTAACATTAAATGTGTTTTGTTTTCATTTAGTGCTTAATGCATGCATAATTGCAGTGTACATACAGACCTACCAAAGAAGGTGCTTGAGGGCTTTTAAATACAAACAACAAACCCCAAAGATTTACAGCTCCCTTCTTAGGAGTGGAATATACGCAAGAATTTGTGGCCACTTTAAAAGCATGAATCTCTGTGTTCTGTAAAGCTCTGCTTGACACAGTATTTGAAAGAGATGGGAACTTTCAAAAGGCATATTGCTGATCTTTCAGCTCTGAGCTCCCTGCCCTAGGTGATTCTGAACAGGACTGCCCTGTGACAGGCTGGCTTGCTATGGCTCTCTGAGCAGTTGCATAAAGGCAGCATTGTTAGAGTAAACCTTCCTTTTTTCCAGAACACCCCTGAGTGTACTGAGATTGTGCATGAGATGTCTTTTGAAGAAGATAGCCTAAATGTTCACCAAATATTCACTTACTCGCTTAAGAGTCTTTCTGGTCTCCACATTTCCAGCTCCTCTACTGCACTTGGAGCAACCACAGGCAGAGAATGTGACTCAGGGAGTCAGTAGCAAGTTCAGTAAATCTGATCCTGTTGTTTGGGGTTTTCCTGAGGTACTGAGCAATACCTCAGAGTTAATGTGGTCTGGCATCATTTCATGAGATTAGCATTTTGGCCAAGTCATACCTTAGAGTATGTGTCTTCATTTTGAATGGAACTAGCCCTTCTCAAATATATTTGCAAAAATTTTGGAAAAGGTGGAACTGTAGCAGTTCCAAATGCAATTTTCAAAAGTACTTCACTTAGCTACTACTGTCAATAGAAACAGTGATGACAGGAGGAGGAGAAGGCATTTAGCTCTTCACACAGTATTAACATAACACTTTGATGTATCTTGTATACTATTGTATGTATCCCATAATTTGGGGTCATCTAACCAAATAAAACACATAGTGGACAGTAGGCTGTAGTACAAAAGCTGCAGGATATGGGGACCAGATCTTCTCCGTTAGCATATTGGCAGAACAACAGTAGACAGAGGGAGAAGATATAAGAAGATATGAGATATACAAAATAGAAAGCATTTACCAGACAGCAGCAATGGTGAGTATAAGGCAAGAAAGATAAGCAGCAAAAAAAATTGTCAGATAAAAGGACAATAACTTGGTGCAGTAAGATGATAAGTCTTTTAGTAGATCCTTTCCATCCAGCTCTTCCTTTTAAAACTTAATTTCGATTTGGTGCACATCAAAGCTAGATGAATTGTGTAAAACTTTCAGGCATCCTTTGCCCAGACATAATCCTACATCTCTGCACATAAATCAGATTATTAAATTAGTTATAACATAGGGTAGAGATTGAGAAAGCTGAGAAAAAAAAGCAAGCCACAATCACTAGTATGTGTTACTAAGATCTTTTCTACATAACCATTAGAACAGTCTTCTACTGTGTATACAGTTTATTTGAAGATAATCCCTACCTCAGTGTAGCATCTCCCTGCAAAACTGGTTCCTTTATATCTGGACATCCTGGACTAATAATTTGATAAGTCTCTGAAAACCTCTTCTCTGCATCACTTGAGCCACACAGCTGTAATTTTCATGTATTAATAGTTCCACAATAAAGGACTCCCTGTCAAAATTACTCTTGGTTGTACCATTTAGTCTATACTGTTTTCTAGGCCAATTACAGTGGAGTAGTGTGATCACTACTAGTAGTGGAGTAGTGTGATCACTGGTAGTATACCAACCTCAAGTCCTGTTCTGCCACAGCTATAAAAAGGGCACTGAAATGGCATGATACCAGCTCTGTTTGGCCCTGATCCAGCAAAGCACTTAAACACCTGTTCAACTTAAAGTATATGAGTAATCCCATGGAAGACAAGATGATAAATTCTTTAAACCAGTATCTGCTTAGATTCATTGGCTGTGAAAACAGAGGGGAACATCTAAACATCTTGTCTGACCTCCTGTATACCACAGGATTTCTTTGAATTCAGTCTTGTTCATTCTTTCTTTCAGGAAAAAACTTCCAGCTCTAATGCTTAGATTTTCAGTGATGGAGAAACTACCACACATCTACATGATTTTTTTCTATAATTAACAACCTTTACCAGGACAAATTTATACCTTTTTTGAATCAGAGTTTATGAGATCCTTTGGATTCACTGAAAATTGTGCTGTTTTCATTAATTAGACTGAAGAGGCATGTGTTATCACATTTCTTATTCTTGTACATGCTTATAGAATCCAATTAAATCAACCTTTAATTTTTACTTTGACAAATGGTAGGCAGTGCTTTTGGAGTTTCTCAATACACAGTACATTATTCGGCCTTTAAACATACTCCTGTCTCTTCTGAGACTCCTCTTTATTGTTCTACATCTCTACAAGTCTGGCTTCTGGAATAAGAAACAGTATTTCAGAAGAGGTCATCTCACCACAGAGGCAACAGAGATTCCTACTTAAAATCCCTTTTTTCCTCACAAGGGGTAATATAGGACCTTTTGGCTTCATGGTCACACTGAAATTTTACACAGAACCGTTCTTCACCTGCCAATCCTTTCAGTATAATTGTTTTCTAGGACAAATGCAATCTCCTTCAAGTGCCCACGCACAATTTTTTTGTTATTCAGTATATGATCTTGCCTTCACCAAAATGCATAGTTTGATTGTTCCCAACTTAATTGTGCCCAAAGTGTCCTGTAACAGTTTTTGTTATTCCTTCATCTTTTATGTATATCCTCTCTTCACACTTAGTGTTTACCACAACTTATTGTGACTCTTTTCTTCCACACCATGAATTAAGATACCAAATACAGTAAAACTAACAGCACACTAGAAATGTACATACTCAGTGGATGATCCAAATATATTTTGAGACCAACATCAAGTTTAACCCATTTAATATGTACCATATTTATTTTGTAATATCCAGGTTTTGTAATAAAATGCTGCGTGATATCAAATCAAAGCACTTCACATAAAACCTGTCATTTTTCCTGATACATGTATAACATCCTAAAGTTTTCATCAAGAGATATCAAGTTATTCTAATGAGATCTAGGTTTCATTAACCCTTATTGATTGACTAAAACTATGTCACTCTCCTTGCATAATGTTACAATCTCAATATCACTCTATTATTTGCTTGTAATTTCTGTATAAAATCACCCACAAAGAGTTCCAAATTATTATCATTATCATTATCATTATCTTAATTATTATCATTGTTGTTGCTGTTGTTGTTACTGTTATTATTCCATGGTCTGAAGACCCACCTTGAGAAGTTTAAGGTACGTTTAAGTTTACCACCTTGAGAAGGAGGTAAGTTAATGTTGAAAAGAGAAAAACTCTGAGAGGAAAAAAAAAAAACAACCCTGTTTCTGTGGCAGAAAAGAAAGGATTAGAAAGGCTGCTTTGATGAAGAAGAAAAAAGAGAGGGAAAAATTAGCAGAGATGTTTGGAAAGACTATATGTTACAAAGCAGAGGGGGGTTGCTAGGGATGATAAAAATATATTCAAGTTACTTCTAATGTTAAATTAAAGATTCTAGGTTGAAGGATGAGTGACAGAAAGCAGCACATGAGAGGAAAGCACAAGCCTTACATAAGCACTTCTTCTGTGTAACTAAACAGTAATGATAGCTAATCATGGGTTTACATAGGAAGAGAGAAGCTTTAGCACATAGAGAGTCTCATCTCACAAAATTTATCCATGTACACAAGTCATTTCATCTAGAATTTCAGCTTTCTTACTCAGAGACAAATAGGAAGCAATGCCACAACTGACTGGTGGCATTGACAAATGCAGCAAAATACTAGAAGTTGGCATGGTGAGGACATATTCAGCTAAACCTGGTTTCTCTTTTCCCAGAGAGGAGCATTTTAAAAAGAAGGGGGAAAATAGTCTTTGGAGAAGGACAGTTTTAACAAGATCTTTTCTGTTTGCTCCATCCCCCTGTGAGGGTTCAGAGCACTTGAATTTCTGCAGGCCGCTGTTTGAAAATAAGAGGCTAATGAAAACGTACATGCATGGCTTGCTACCCTAAACTAGTTCTCCTAGAATATCCTGGGATTTGCCAAAGCACTAAATGACGTTGACATAGAACACTTTAAGGGAAAAGTCATCTTTTATTCTTTGCTTTTCAGTATTTAGAAATGTAGCTTCAGTTTCCTTTGTGTTTTTTGTATAAAGGAAATTCATTTTGAATAGAGATGGGTCCATTTCTTTAGGTTTGATCTCAATGGATACTGAAGCTGGACTGCTGCGCCTTCCAACTCTTGTAATTTCTGGGGAAAGAGAGGGCAGCTGGGTTTAGATGAAGAGGACAGAGGAACATTAAAAAAAGAAATATTTAACATGGAGAATCTCAATTGCTGAGGAAGAGCAGAGTTAAGGTAAGGCCTAACTATTCCTATGCTAAGCAGGTTACAATCAGAACTTTTGCTAACATGCTACACTGTCTAATTTATTTTCAAGTCAACCAAATTCCATTCTGCAGTGAAATTTCCTTTTGGCCATTTTAACCCATGAATCTATTGTGTGCTCCATGAAGGTCAACTCATTTAGATGTCCAGATGTAGGCAGGACACTGCAGACACACGGTTCCAGGGAATGCATGCTGCTCTGTGGAGAACCGGGTAATCAGAGATCACAGGTAAAGCCCATTTTTGCGTATATCAACTCTGCCTTTGGATTTTTTTTCAGTTGTAATAGTTTTTTAACTGCATGGCAGCAGCACAAAAAGCCACTGCTGTTCAGGGAAGTTCTGCATGTGCTCAGACACCTTTTCTTTCTCTGCTTTGGATCTATTCCTTCCCCAGTGGTAAAGAATAGTGGGAAATCCTATGATGACAGAAGCAGTCGATACCTTTGTAAAGAACAGAGAGATGTCTTTAGCACATGTATGCCTTTGGTTCAATAAACAACCTAGGTCTGCACCTAATTTTCCACTGAAGGATCTAATGCCAGCAGAGAACATTTGCAGCATGGTACAATGTTTGTCTTTTTAGCTAGAGATTTCCTTGACTATAGTGAGGCTTTTTCTTCCATCTAGAATGAAAGAGGGGGTCCTATCATCCATGGTTTAAACTAAGTTATAGGATTTTCTAATGTGAAGTTTTCTACCAGGCATGAATATTAGATAAAGAAAGAAAAAAATAATTTAACCCACATAAAAAAAAAATTAAAAAAAAAAAGAAAGAGAAAGAAAGAAAAGAAAAGAATAACCAAAAGAAGTATTTCGGATTAGTTTCCTGGCATTAGAAGATCAGCATTATCATTTTGGATACCACAGTTGTCAGGAATGGGATACTTTTTTCTGAATACCCTCAGTCTAGTAGGTAACTTGTGGAGAAATTGAAACACAAATTCTGATGTTGTCCCAAATGACCCTGAGAAATTAAGATACGCTCAACATTACAACATTTTTTAAAATGGACAATCTGTTTCTGGCTTTATCTGTGCAGTTGTACAATTCTGGAAGAGGGCTATTCTTCTGTACCTAATGTTGAAATTCATCCTAAATGTCTTGCATCATTATTACCTATTGATTGCTGTGAAGAAAGAGACATTTTAAGAAAATATGTTTCAATGACAGAACCAAATAAACAGTGGAACGTATAACTGGTAACTCATTAAATAAGAAGTCCATGTTTTTATCTGACTCTTCAAACACATTTTAAGCACTTCAACAAGATTAGAAAAACACTGTTACACCAAAAGAGAAACTCTTTTAATTGCTTCTCATCTAAGAAGATACCTGCATGAAAAAAGGAGAATTAACCTCTCTATTGCCACTACTCTTTTTTACTGCAAAAAAGCATTTATAACATTTCTAATCCATTTGGTTCTGCCAGATGGAAACAGTTATGTTTTCAGAAGCATTAATCATACAGGAACAGGAAGATATTTTTAACCACATATCTTGCTGGGAAATTATTAGTATACACTAGACTATCATTAGCCTACTGTAATGGAACAGCAAGAGCCCCAGTATTCCCAAGTGCCAGAGAGAAGGCCAGTCTATCACGTTCTTTATGGTACAAGACTACTGTTGTTCCTGTAGTTTTGTTTACCCTATTGCATTACAGAGAAGGTTAAAAAAACCCAAAACACTCAAAAACTTCTAGTCATAGCAATTTAGAGTGTAAATGAAAGCCTCAAGGAGAGAAGGGGTGAACAAATAAAAAGTCACCATCAGCTGTGTGCATCCTGCTGAACTAGGTACAAAATAGCTGCTGTGGTGTAAGATAACAAAATAATTAAATGATGTGGTCAAAACCAGAAGCAAAACAATATACATATATGTATATAAACATATTGTAGCATTGGATACAACTCCTAAGGCTGAACTGTCCCCTAGAGTGCTTCTGCAAATACATCTTACAGTATAACAAAAGAATGAGATCATACAGCTCTTGGGTGGTTTTGCTGGGACTTTCCTCAGGATCAGATGAAAGCCTGAATGTCAAGCAGGAGGAAATCCCTTTCACAGAATGGATCTCTCTGCCCCATTCCCCAGCCTTAACCCTGACCAAGGCCAACCTCTTGAAGATGGAAAGCTGAGCTGTTGTACTGCCTCTTCTCATTCCTCAGTGGAAAAAGGCGAGGTGCTGATGAGGGAAGATGACTTCCTATTTCAGTAAAGAGCATTCTATTACCACCTCTGCTGCTCCCATCAGGTGGTCTTAAAGTAGTCTTAGAAGATAAAGTACCTGTGTCTCTTATTTATTAATTTTTTTAGGTCCTGTTTGTGGAAACTCGTATAGATAAAATAAATAATGACCTCAGGACTATACCACTTCTTTTCTGAAAGGCAAAAGCTCTTTTAAATTTTTCTCATCCTTTTGAAACCACTTTTGATTTCTTGCTCACAAAATGCAGTGAAGTAAGACTACATTTTAGTCTGCTAAGCTCCATCAGTGCTGCCTTCACATCCCAGCAGGTGTCTGCTCATTCTTGGGTTTCTCCAGACAGTAGGTAAACTTCTGGATACTTCTCTGACTTTTAACAAGCGTGCTTTTGATGTTTGCCTATAGGAACCTTAAACTTGGGGTCCTTCTATTATTTTGTCCAACAAGGCAAGGCATTGCAGTAAAGGGAGATGTTGTTGGGGAAATGACAGAATATGTTCAAGGACAGTGAATAACTTTTCTTTAAATAAAAGCGCACATTATGTCCGGGAACAGTCAAAAGGGTTAAAATACAATCTTTTCAGATAAGTTTTTAGCCATATCAGGCTCAAAAAGTAAAAAGATTTGAAAGCTATTAGTACTTCTGTAGATCATCCTCTTCCAGACAGTCTTTTTTCTTTTTTTTTCCTTTAACTGACAGGTTGCTGTTAAAAATTAAAGTAAAAAAAGGCCCTCTTTTTGCTACATACTTTTAATGGAACTGAAGCCAAAATAAGTCAGACTAAATTATGGGAGTAAATGACCTCCTGGGAAGTATAATACCAAATTCCAAAGAACTGTAAAGAGTTTCCTTTGATCTTTTTAGCTTCACAGCCTGAAATTCAAAATCTGTATTTAATTTTAGATTGCATATGCCAGCTTTTAAGTTTCCTTTCTAACATGATATATCATTTTAAATGATAGGACACCTTTAACTTGTATTTCTTGAAAATGCTGACTATCCTTTCTTTATTCTTTTACACTATAAAAACAGATATAAATATTACTAATTGCAAAAATAATTTGGGGTTGGGTGCAGTAATGGATAAACCATTGACCTTCACTTAAGAGACTGTGCCTTCAAGCTCAACCTGAGTTTCTAAGTGAAATGACTTTGATCTGAGATGCAAGTAACTTCAGTTCAATGCCCTAGAGGATATAGATCTAGAAAAAAGGACAAGCTGAGCACTTCACTATATATTCCTATTACAATTGAAGAGGTAGACAAAGGATACTATTTTTCAATTGTGGTATAAAGGGCCAATTTCTTTCTATGGCCATAGAATCACATTGCAAGAACTGTGTTCCTAAACCTGAAATCTCAGAAGGCACAACAAGCGTTATTAGCTCTTGGACAGAGAATTCCCTGACCTATGCACTTGAGCACAGACTTTAGATATGGGCAGCTGGTATAATCTCCCTCTTGAGTCCAGAAGTAAGCCACAAAAGTCTTTATGCCTTATGCATTATGAAAGAAGTCACCTTTCTTGAGGAAAAGTAGGTTGTAGCAGGTTGGCTGGAAGTACATCATGAAAGAGCAGATGCTAACCATTGAACTTATACTGGAAAAGCCCTAAGAAGAGTGCTTACACACAATGTGTTGTTATGTGTCTGTCTGCTGATCAGCCAAACAAAGGTATAAATACAGTCCAGAATTTTGTAATATAATAGCATTCGGAATTGCATCCTGGGGGAATAATTTGTAATGCATAATTTATCCGCTGAATATGGTTTCTTCTTCTACTAACAAAATATCCATAAACTGGTTATGATTGCCTCACATGTTATTTTTTAAATAGAGGGACTAATTGATAAAAATTCTCAGATTATTTGGAGTTATTTGAGCTATATAGAGATAGTGCCAACACAATAGTTAAATTGCATGGTTTTGTTTCATTTTCCTGCTTATGAAAACCAACCATTCAACCATGCTACCCCTGCCGCACAGCATTTCCCATATAGGAATACCTGGTGTGAACACAGCATTTTCCATGAATGCACAAATACAGTAAGATGCTCTGCATTTTCTGCAGTTTTGAAAGGGTGGAGCGTTTTTTGATTGTGTAAAAAAAATGGTCTTAAAGCAAGAGGTTGAACTTCCTAGGGTCAATGACTACAGATTTTAATCCAGCTCTTACTTCTTATCACAGCCCACCCCAGACAGCAGTTACTGTTACCTTCTTCCTCTTAGTGAATTGCTGACAAGTCATCTGGCTGGTCTCTGAAAAAGAGAAGAGATCAAGTACACACAAAATAATTTGAAATCATGTAACCTCAGAGAAAAATAGCAATGGCAACATTGGAACAGAACAATGAACTTAGTCAATGTAAAATTGGGTTGTGCAAAAGCTCTTTCGTTCACTGACAAGTTAAAACAGATTGACATGCTTTGAGGCTGTGGATGCTGATAAGAAATGCCATTTGTAAGCCTTTTTACTCCTAGCCAAAGTGAAAGCAATTAAAATATTTAGAAGTAGCCTTCTTCTCCCCATCCAACAAGAAGCTCATCTGCGCTTTCTTAGCTGAAATCCTACCTGCCACGCTTCTGGAGAAAGAGACAGAGCAGAAGCAGCATAACACTAGAAAAACCTCAGTGACAGGAGTTTGTAGAACTTAGAGGAAGCACAGTTAATAGGTGTGATCTCCTGGGATTGGCTGCCCAGCAGGTTCAGAAAAGAATATTGTTGCCTTTGGTTTATCTGTTTACTTAGGTCTGACAGTTTTCTGCTCATTTCTGCTCACTACAGCCGTGTCCTGCCCCCTTCCTCTCCCCCTCGGCCTCTCGCCCATAGTTCTAACAATAGAGTCAAGTTACATGGAACAATTAATTTAGGAAGCCATCTGAAAATAAAATTACCAGTTCAAAACTAACTGTTCTCAAAGTATCGGAGTTGTTTGGTGCCAATAATTTCTTGGATCCCTCTAGGCCGTCAACAAAGTTCTAAACTTTCTCAAATTTTGGGATATTTAGGTCTCAGTTTTACCTTACCTCACTGCAATGGATATTAAAATTTGTTGATTCAAACTTATTTCTAGCATTACAATACAAATAAGCATTTACATAAACCTCTGTGTATATATATATACACACATACACATAACACATAATATTTACCCCAGAAATAGCCAATTAATGATTCTTAGTATTCCATCTATGATTTTAAATTATGATTCCTGGAAAAAAAAAAACAAAAACAAACCAATCAAGCAACCAAAAAAATCCAAATAACAAAAAAACCAAAGAAACAAACCAGCCCAAACCTCTGATTCTTGTGAGAGAGCTATGAAAAAGAAAATCTAGACTCAAGGTTGGTTAAGTGGTCAGTTAATTATGAAAGATTAATTTTTGGCTATTAATCCCACACATGAAAGGTTCATTCCCATGTAAAATTCCTATTGGGTGCAAATTCGTTTCAATGCAAAAGCACATCTGTCTAACATTCCTGCACATAAGCATTTTCATGAGCTTGTTGAGTAGTTTTATGACCAGCTGAGAGAAAGAAACTGAGCTGGGTATCAGAAAAACTCCCAGTGAAAGTGCTGGTTGTCATTTAAAACTTGAGGAGACAAAGAATTCCAGAACATGCTGCGGGTTTTAAGTGAAAGTAGAGGAGATAGATAAAGAAAATCACATTTAAATTGTCTGAACAAGCCTCCTACTGAGAGGAAGGTGGAGGGATATTACACATATATATATATATAAAATTATATTTGCAGATCAACAGGTTTGACACTATAATGCCTCAGTTCCCCACTGCATCCACAATTGTCTTACATCTGGTACTCAGGTGGTGCTTCACACTGAGACTGCACTGTTCCCTCTCCCAGAGCCATCAGGCTCCAGGACTGACAGAGAGAGATCATGATTTTTCGTACTTTGTATTTATGTTCTTAAATAAATAGCTACCATGTTTTTAAAAACAATAGGAAAACAATAGCAATAATGTTCTGACCTATAGGTGAATCTATGTGTTATCTAAAATACTTTCTTTGTGATTTTTACACATATTTATTTTCTGAACTGTTGCAGAAGACTTTTGACAAATTTGTCTGTTGTAGATGATGACTTCATAGCGCTAAGCAATCTTAGAATCTTATTGGTAGCCAACAAGTCTTTTGCTTTGTATCAGAGAGGCATCAAGCACTTTGGAGCTGTAAAGAAACATGAAAGCATATTAAGCAGTATTTTCATCCTCGACTATTTCTCTCACATCCCTCAGTTATTTTAAATTAAAGACTGGTAAATTCCTTTACTGTGAAGCATGTAGAATTTACAGTTACATAATCTGATGCAGTGTCAGTCCACGACACTTTCATTATTCTGTTTTTTTTTCTGACCTCGTTCTCGGTTTCATATATGTAAATGAGGAGAAAGAACCAGCTCATCTCTGATAGTTTCCAAGTTCTTTTGATCCTCCTCGGGGTGTGAGTGTGGGTGTTTGCACACACACTGGTGTGATGGGGTTCCCAGCTTGTCTGTGAGAGCTTTTAGGTGCTGAGATATAATGCAAATAACAAAAAAATCCAGAGTCAATTTTTGTCTTGTATGTGCGGGTGCCTGATTAGTATTCAAAAGGCATTACTTTCATTTGGATGCAGGAATATATATTGTATGCCAAACATGTGATTCATACTGCCTAATACAATATAAGTAATAGACTTGTTTATTTATTTGCATTTAATTTAAAAGAAAAAGTTTTCTGGCCATGCCTCTTCAGGATTGCATCAAGCCGTCATCCCAGAAAAAACCCACACACATGTTTATTGAAATGAGTTTAAAGATAGGGTTTGATAAGTTAGAGGGCCATTCTCTCCTTGTGGAGCTAATGTATCTTCCATTACCATTAAATGGTGTTACATATGCATATTAAGGGAAGGATATTAGTGATTAATAACAACCCACATTTTCCAGTGTGCTGAACTCTTTCAGGAACCAGTGAAGGTCCTGAGAGCTACCTAGTTTAGCTAAACTGTACCTTAAATGAACGTATGTTTTATAGCAGATCTTTAAATAAACCCAGTGGATTCATGATCATTTCAAGGTCAGTCCAGTCTTAGCTTTTGACATACAGCCATGTAGCTAACTGGGCTTAAGAGTAAGAAAAGGTATTTATTTCAAAGCTGGCAAAGAGTGGTGGTTGGTCTGCAGCTCCCAAATTAGGCCATTTTACTACTCAAAAGCACTGTGGATTTTTTCTCCCCTTGTCAGTTGATGATATTAACTAGTCATTTGTTCCTGAGAAAAGAAGGAAAAGGATGTGTGTTAGGCTCATAGTAACTTCAATTAGTTGTTAGCAAAAGATTTTATCCTGGTAGCAAAGGCAGAAAAAAAATCTTTTAAATTAATTTGAAGATGCCTACATTTAGAGAATGGCATTGCTTTAACAGGGCTATGCAAATGAGTCCAATTTAGCATCTTGTATTCAGCTGGAAACCATTGCTAAATGATCGGGATAGCCAGTCACAGATATTAAAATGAATTATATCTAATCTGAATTTTAGTCACGCTACATTAACTAATAGAAAGTTATTAACATTTCAAGAGAAAAAAAGCTTTTGCCTGCAAAATTAACAGTGGCTGAGATGTGACCTGTGAGCCATGCAGCCTGATCACTGTAATGACAGTGTAATGGCATATTTACATTAAAATCTCTGCAGCTAATATGTGATTCAGAATTGGACGTTAAGTCGAGGATTATTTAGTCTGGCCTGTTGGCCTTTCTCTAAGTAGTTTTTTTTTTACTTCAATACAAATCTGAAACTTTTCATTTCATGACTATTTATGTGACTAGTTTCTATGGCTATGTCTCTCCATCTTTACATCAGCTGCTTTATATGGCCAGCTTACTCTCATTTTTCCCTTCCTTTTTCCAATATATTTATCATTTTTTGTGGGCATGTATAACTTCAAGAAACCTACATTAGTTGCAGGCCAGTCAGGAAAAGGAAAATGTATTTCTACTTCATTTTTACTGCTAATTTGCTTCAAAAGGCAGTATGTTTTCATGTTTTCCTTATAACACTTTTTAAACATACAGCATCCTGAAAAAAATGGATGATTCAAAGACATCTTTATCCAGACAGTAGTAAGTGTATAATTATAAAGCTATTCTTACCCTTAGCAGGCAATGAAAACCTGCTACAGTTCCTCCCGCTACCAGTTCATTTCTACCAAAGCAAAGGCTTGAAAGTTATGGACCTCATAATCTGGCAATTGTATAATCTGTAGGCTTGTTAAATTTGTGGAATACTTGCACATATGAATTTGTTTGGCTCATTATTTAAAAGACACAGCAACATCAAAAAAATTGAGAAAATGCAATGAAATTAAGAAGCTATCTGGTTAAAATGGCAACTACCATTTGATAATTAGAGCACTATTCAAAGAAGCCCAGTTTAAAGATGAGCTTGACTGGGCATGTGTTGGTTATTTGTACAAAACAGGACATTTTCATGAAGGCTCAGACTCCAGCTGGACCTTCAGTGCAGAGAAAAAAGCTGGATACATTCTATTAATGCACCTTTAGAAAAATTTTAATTATTGATTTAATTTTTGTATTAAAGGTGGTTTTGTTTGCCATTTCCTATGAACCTATAGGCAGATAGTATTTTGCCTATATGTTATTATTGAAATATATCATAATATATTATAATATATCTTGTTTTTAATGAAAATTTAAATAAATCGCTAAAGCTAAAAGCAACAGTTAATGACCAAAAGCATACATCTTATACATTACAGATGTGTATGCATTTACATACAATATCAGACAAAAATATAAATGCACAAATTTTATCCAGAATAAGGAATAGAATTGTCCCATAATTGTCTTCAACACAACTGGTATTCCTACTAATTTTGTACTTGCTGTTCTTTAAACTTCAAATATATAAACAGAGACTCACGTGAATCAACTTTTTCACTGGTTTGTTTCCTGTTTACAGAGGGTGTGTGTTGTGCTTCTGCTTCAAATTAGACATATGTCAATCACATTATAGTCATGATATAAATGCCACCTCACCTCTATTTCCCACATAGAAAAAGAGAATAATATAGGAACATCTGTTTGACTGACAAGTATCTATGCAAAGAGAGCTGTGTGCACAGATTTGTAATAATCACAGGCGCTTCGTTTACTGCAAGTGTACAGCTTCATCATATTTCTGAAATCTTTATTACGATGCAGTCATACAATAAATGCTGATTGAAGGAATAACTAGAAATTTCATCTGATATAATATGGTAATAAGATTAACTTCATTTGATATTTCTGAAATCATCTCCTAACATTTGAATTTTCTGTTCATGCATGGATAATACTGAGCTCAGAGCCAAAGACAGCCTCCTTTGTGGTCCCAGATGGACTGCAGCTGCTTCAGGACCCATGGCAGTAGATTCTAATGGCAGTGAAGCCAAAGCAGCCTCCCTGATGTTATGGGGCTGCCATTGAGACTCTTCAAAGACATCTATTTTTATCCTTTTATCATATTTTGGACATAGTCAAGTATCTGTATGTATCCCGCAGGACTTTCTGCTGCCCTTTAGATAGATACCACTGCTGAAAATTAGACCAGACCTTTGAAAATAATACAGAGAATTAATCTTGTTTATAGTTATTGGACTGAGTTGTCCCTTTTCTCTGCAGTCCTGTGTGAAGACCAGCACCCCCATGCCCCCCACCTACTAGGGACCTGAAATGCTCTTTCGGTATTGCATTTGGCTTTTAAAATGGTATTTCCCCAGTTTAGTTAGGGTTCTTTTGTTTGTAGATTGCCTGTAGCAGTTGTTGTCATTAATATTACCAATCTGAACATTTGCTGTGCAACAGTCAGGACCATTTTTCACACTACCAGTGCAGCTCACTATTATTTCTACAATTGCCTCAGTGGTATTTAGATTTAAAAGCTAGTTTAATAAGCTGGAAACACAAAGAATGTAAAAATGAAACTGCGAAATCTTTGATGTCCAGATTGACTAACAGTATCTGTGGAGAGTAGGAGCGGTTAAGACGAGACAGAGGGGCATCTAAACAGGAGTAACAGAGAGGCTGGGTTGTTTGCCTATGCTAACCATCTTCAAAGCTTTGAACAAAAAAATGGTGTGGCTCTAACAGCAGGTTTTGTTATAAAATAGAATAAAAGTCAGGGATGCTGAGCTTATTTTTTGAGAGAGGAGACTGAAAAGATAAAACCCTACTTAATTAAGTTTGAAATGTTTTCAGTGTTAAGTAGTTCTCAGGAGACCTCACTGGAACGTGGTCTTCTGAACCCACCAAGGAGGTCTCTGGGAATTCAGTGGGCAAGAACAAGTGTCTCTCAGTAAGGTCCATCTGCATCCTCAGAACTATCCTTTGATAGCAGAGGTTTGTCAGTAGTTGCCTATAATGGTGAGAAAATTCCTTTTATCACAGACAAGTTCACTGGTGATCCCTTTCTTTAGGAAAATGAGTACATTCCCATAGTTCAATACCAGAAAATTTTTGGATGTCAAATGCTGATCTACCACCTACTACTGATACCCTGACTACAAGTTTCACTGTCAATAAGCGAGCGGACATCAAAGGAATTCTGCTAAATATTTTGGTTGGTATTAGACAAGACCATACAACAACGAATGGTCATGAACGCACCATTTTCTTTCAGGTGCTTCATTGTTCACATGACAAAAGCATGCCAGAAGACAGTATTCCTCTTTGCCTTCACTGTGGCTACAGAATGATTAGATTAGCTGACGACATGCAGATTTAGCTATTTAGAAAAAGGTATCTGCCTGCTTTAGTGAAAAAACCCTCAAGGAGACTCTCAAAGAAAAGAAAGACATAGTGCTTCTCTCTGAAAACTGCGTGGGCCTCATCTCTCTCTTTACTGCCAGCACTATCTGTTACTACAGGAAGCCTGATTCCTCTACACCTCTTTCCAGCCATGTCCAATGAAAGTTGCAGAAGACTGATATCTTCTGCAGTATTCTTGATGCTATGTGATTTTCAGATCCTACTGGGCTGTTCAAGTTGGAATTTAAACTCTGGTTTCCTACATTTTGGGATGGTTCTCTCAAATTACACTGTTGGCTTGAGAAAATTTCCTAGATTTTCTAAGAAATTTCTTTTCCAGAAAGAAAATTTCTTTTCCATAGAATCAATGTTTCTTCACACAACCAAAATAAGTAAAATATGCAGACAGAGGGATAGGGAGGGAGAGGGGGTGTAAAGAATTCCCAGCTAACAAAGAAGAACAGTTCTACTACTGACTTGAAATTTCTGTGACAGTTTTGGGAATCTGCCTCATTCCATTTTTAGAAGATTACAGCTACCTTTATCAACTTTAATTTTGTGACAAGTTTGCTCTTCATTGGCTTGATTTTCAACACTAAAGAGCTATCAATAAATGAATAAAATATCTATATAATGAAAATGTGTTAATTGTCATGCAGGTAAAGCCAGGTTATTCAAAATTATCTTCAAAGAGATACCATCTGAAGCTATCAGAATGTCTTATTTCCAGTAAGTGGATTGAGTGTTGAATGGAGCCCCTTTTAAATCCATTTTGCCTTTTGTAGAATTCATTAAAGAACATACTTGAATTCTTTCTTACCCACTCCCTCCTGGTTGCTCTCCAAAGCTTCCTACCATATTCTTTTGTTGATTATGGGGTTTCCTCACCATTTGTGACAGGCTCCATTCTTTGCCTGTGTATCCCTCCCTAAAGTACCTCCATGACTTTTCTGACAGGATGTTGTACACATGAAAGAATCATTCTGAGAACTCAAGCAAACAACCTAAGCCTGTGAAGCAAATGATCAGCTCACCTTCCAGGCTTTTGCTAAGTCTAATGCCCATTCTGAAGCCTACAAAATCTGCTATGCCTCAAACCAAAGATTAAACAGCCTGAAACTTTAGATTGCCACTAGCAAACAAAAGTAAGAAATGAACATAACAGTCCTATACACCCATGAACTGGCCTATGTTTTGAATGCTGAATTGGTTTGTATTTTGTGGGATTTCTTTTGTTTTGTTTATATTTTTCTTTTTGCTTAGCTCCTCACCTGCTTTCTCTGCTAATGAAAATTATAATTTTCTTCAAACATACTCTTTTATAGGATCTAGTATCATCGGCCATTGGCCTAATCGCTGACTTTTGTCACATCACTCACATATACATAAATGGTAAATAATGTGACCAGATGCTTTTCTCGTAGTTTAATTTTCTCTTGGTTGTTTCTTATTCTGTTTTTCAGTGCTGGCACTCAAGAGCTAGGCAAGGATATCACAGATTATTTGAGCTACATAACAGGGAGACTCTTCTCTTAAATCATGCAGCTAAGCAGATGGAAGTATCATAAGCATGTGGAAAAATAATTAATAATTTACATAGTACAAAATTCCTTATGACCATTGTGGACTAGCCTTATGGATAAGAGAGGGACACAGTGATTAAAGAACTTGAAACTAAACGTCAGCAAGCTATTCACTTAACAAATAGCATGCTAATTTCTTCTTGGCTTTCTATGCTGTCACTGTAGCCACATAAAACATAGCTTCTGCCCGCAAAAGATTATGGTTTCTGTAGAAAACATGAGAATTCAAGTGAGAAAAGAGAAAGATGAAAATAGTTGGGCAAAAAAAGCAGACCCTTGTGCATATTCAGGAAACTTGCAAGCAAAGTAAGGACCAACACTTGTTACGGGGCCTTAGCTAGTAAGTATCTGTTAAAGGCAAAAGCTTGACCCCATGGAGTCATAGGAGAGAAGGGAGGTGAATGAGACATCAAATCATGTAATTGCCGCTTCTGACAGACTCTTCAGCAGTGAAGAGTACACAAAAACTGCCCCAGCCAGCAAGAACCACATTGAACATACTGAAGACGTAAAAGGAAAAACCCAACAGACATATTAAAATATGTGCCAAAAGATGGAAAACACAACAGAGACAGTGTGAAAATTCATTCACAGTCTTGAATAATTCCTGGCACATTCCTGAGGATGAAAGCCCCACCTGAAACAGTTGCATCCATGATTCCAGGGGAAAAAAAAAAGTCCAGCTTCTAAAACCAAAGAACTATGCTTTGCTCCCTTCAATGCTCACTCTTACATTAGCTCTAAAACCCTTTTTTCTAAACCAAACTTCTGAGGATGTCTCCTCACAGCAGTCTCTGGTTCACCATCTGGGTCATGCATCATTTCTCCTCTGTCTATACAAAGCATAGAATCACAGAATAGTTAGGGTTGGAAAGGACCTTAACATCTAGTCAAAACCCACTTGCTGCAGGCAGGGACACCTCACACTAGACCATGTTGCCCAAGGCACTGTCCAAGCTGGCCTTGAACACTACCAAGGATGGAGCATTCATGACTTTTTTTGCAGAAACTGTTCTAGTGCCTCACCACCCTCACAGTAAAGAACTTCTCCGTTATATCTAACCTGAACTTCCCCTATTTGATTTTAAACCCATTACCCCTTGTCCTATCAGTCCTTGATGAAGAGTTCCTTTCTGGCATTCTTGTAGGCCCCCTTCAGATACTGGAAGGATGCTATGAGGTCTCCATGCAGCCTCCTCTTCTCCAGGCTGAACAAGATCAGCTCTCTCAGTCTGTCTTCATACAGGAGGTGCTCCAGTCCCCTGATCATCCTCGTGGCCCTCCTCTGGACTTGTTCCAACAGCTCCATTTCCTTTTAATGTTGAGGACACCAGAACTGCACACAGTACTCCAAGTGAGGTCTCGTGAGAGCAGAGTAGAGGGGCAGGATCACCTCCTTTGACCTGCTGGTCACACTCCTTTTGATGCCGCTCAGGATACGGCTGGCTTCTGGGTTGTGAGCGCACACTGACACCAGCTCATGTTCAGTTTCTCGCCAACCAGCCACTTGTTACCAGTCTCCATTTGGACATTGAGCTGTTGATCACAACTTTTTGCATGTAGCCATCCACCAATTATTTATCCATTGGAGCCAATTCTTTATCCACTTGCATCTCCAAGTCATACCTATAGATATTGCCGGTTCATAGCTATAGATCTTGCTGGTTCAGTTAACACAATCTGGATCTTTTATCTATTTGTCTTTCTGAACAGGCACACAGAAGTGACCAAAATTAACTTAGGACATGTTGTATGCTTGAATGTTAAAATCGGCAAGATCATCACTGCCATTAATAGAACATAACAATTTTAATGGTCTTTTGGCATAATCATAATATGCCTTACTTAAAATACCGTTGACTTGGAAGCAGGAGATAAAGACCTGGATAACATAAAGTAAAACTAAATAAAATAGCTCCTCTAGTTCTTGAATAAATTTCTACTGGTCCTGCACAGTATAATTTAGATATGTGTTTGCAAATTTTATTGAACAGCAATGTATCTCATGCCATTTTTATTTTTTCTGGTATTAAATTTAGGCCATTGCTAGTGTTGCTGGACAGACAATGTCAGCAAAAGCAAATTTTTGAGCTTAAAATTTCTTTAAAAATACAGTTTGACTTTGACCTTTACTAAGACACTTCATGTAAAACTAATTTACAAACATTTCAGTCCTAAAATGTTAATGCACTACAAGGTTAATTGCTCTGATTATTCCATTAAACAAGAACCATATGCCCTTTCTTATATTAACCATTATTTACTTATTTCATTCTTATGTCCAAAGTAAGTCCAAAAGCTCCTATCTTTGCTACAAAACCCAACAAAATGTTAGTTAGTTAGATCTTGCAAAACTTCAACTGGTTTCTACTTGTGTGCTTTCATTAGTACTAAGAGTCTTGGCATAAAATACATGTGGCAAACAGGGTGGTCAGCAGTTTTTTAAGATCACTTGCTAGAGCACTTTAAGTCAAACAGGCTAACATATCTCTTGTTCAGTTAACAAAATATTTCTTTCTTTTCCCCTGCCTGTGATTTGAGAACAAGAGAGATTTTTATGTGCATATGTAGCAATGGTAAGCAGCTGTAAAAACCTCCCACCCTAAAGATTGATGAATATATGTTTCATAACACCAGCACATCTGAAAGACATTTGACACTTTGGAAGACCAACTATGGTTCTTTAAAATGCCTCAGATGAAATGCCTCATCCTATAGTCTTTAACTTCCATCTTAGGAGCCTCTACTGCATTCTTCATTTAAAAATTTGTAAAACCTTAGCTTCTGGATGTACCTGACCACTGCCTAAATATTTGTTTTACTAAAATATTTGGTTGGAACTATACATGTACATGCAGATGGGAGATCTGCACCAGAAACATGTGAAAAGCCTTTCTGAAATCTTTGTTAATTCCTCCATCCTGTTTATAATGCTTTTCTATTTGTGACTTTAAAGACTCACCACACCCTACAAAAATCAAATAGATAACTACAGAGCAAATGCTTTCTGGCCATCCCATGTAATTTTTGTTGAATTGCTATTAACAATGGTCAAATCTGTAAGGTGCACTGTTTTTTTGTGGGTGTAGTGCAAAGAAATACAGAACCCGAACCACATGGATAACTATTTTCTACAAATAACATTTTCTGAGTGCTTCTAGCTCTGACACAGTCCTGGATGGAGGACATCTACCCAATGCTTGTAAAGAAAGAGCTGTCCTCCAACAGGGCGTTTATCAGTGGTATGGGTAGAGGGCCCTACAGGATGCTTGTCTCACACCCCTGGAGAGAAGATTGGCCTCCACTAATACATGTGGTGTCACTGAGGGCAGGCAGGCAGGTTTCCATGCAGACTCAGGTAAGCTCAAAGGCTTTTGTCCATTCAGAATGAAAAGTACATTGTACTTGACAATAAACCTGCCATTTGAAACCTCAGGGGTTTTAATCTTATAAATAATAGAGCTCAGAGAAGAAGGGTTTGCAAGTCTGCATAGAGCTGCCTGGAATTCAGATTTATGTAATGTACTCATAGGAATGTGGTGCTGAAATGCATGCACCATGGTGTTAGAGCATTTGAGATTCAAAGCCTGTACTGCACAAAAATATGCAATGCAACACTAATATTTCTCTCTGTTATACCGTTTTCCCCAGCTGCTGGGAGAACATCCATCACTCAATGGCAGGTCAGAGCTATACAGTCCACTGCATGCACCGATATAGCTTTTTACTTTCTATTGAAGCTCCTGTTAACAAGCAGGATGTCCACAGCAAAGACAACTATCTATGTGAAATCTGTAAAATGAGCCAAAGAAGGTACACGTTACTAATCATGTACAATAAAATCTTTCTCACTCATTAGGGCTGATAGCAACTCCTTATATGCCAGCCTACATATTTTGAGAAAATTAGCAAAGCAGGGTTACTGTCTTTCTCTTATTGAACAAGGGATTGAAAAGCTTAGTTTATTAAGTATACAGGAAAAGCTATGGTTTAGACATATAATAAAGAAGGGTATGAATTTTTAATTGTTGTTCTTTAGACATCAAGAGAAAAGTTGCAGTAGTTCTACTACAAAACAAATTAATCCCTCAAATACATTCAGGCATCAGAAATAATTCCTACTGTCTTAGGATATGAAAAACTGATTTGGAAAAATTCAGCAGCATAAAAGAGAAACTGTTAACCATATGGTGGTATATCTTTGTCTGGCAAGTGCATTCAGAAAATAGGGATCATTTATTTAGCACTTTTCACTTTGAAAATCCAGAATATTAAAATGGCGAGTATGAAGCTAACTGTCAGCCCATGCAGTTTCACTGCAGGGAGATTATCACATGCAGTTTTGCTGTGTTATTCATTGCTTGCAGCTCTTCCAATCAGATAACAAACATGGTGCTATCAATTGCCAGATGTGGTACGTTATGCAGCGTCTAGTTTTTGATGGACTAAAATGGATCTGAGAATTCTTCCCTTTATGTTATCAACCATCAGTCATGCTATGAGATTCACAAGGAGTATCTGGAAGTGCTCTCAAGTGCCAATTAGTGATGCTGCTGACCCAAAAGATAAAGAAGATTGTGAAGAAGCAGCCCAATATAATTCTCCACTCCAGTGTCTTTAAAGTGGGCTATCGTTTACGAATGTACTCCTGCAGATGAAAGGGAAATAGGAGGTCAGTGATTCCTGTCTTCAACAATCTTCTGCAATCTTCTCATAATGAATTGTAAATAGTATCACTGCCAACCTGCTTTTCCTGCACTGGAAAGTAGAGCAAATGGCTCAGGAAAACCAAACACTGATAATATTGTTTCCAGGACACAGAGCTGAAGGCCACACTCTGTCCTCTGTGTGCCATGCTGTGTGTAAATCTGCATGGCTGAAGCTTATCTTGCACTCCAGTGGTGCCTTTCCTGCCTCACCCCACTTCATCGTGGCTGCTGGGCTGGGAATCTGAGCTTTTCATCATTTGAAGACAATCTGAAGATTGATGAACAATCAATGGAAATGTCTTCCTCCTTCTCAGATCAATTCTCAGCACAATTTGGCAAAATGTCATTATCACTTTATATGGCTTTATCATGAGGTATTCCTGCATTCAGAACTGCAAATGATTTTTACAAGGTCAAAAGCAGAATATCATGCCCAGGTGTTCACCATCTAGATCTGCAGAATAAAAATACCTCAAAAAGACAACATTGCTCTGGTGTGCGGAGAATACCTGACGAGTTTGCATTTGAAAGGACCAGCCTATGTGCAGTCCTTTCCATCTAAGGGCTACAGTATCCAGTAGTCAGTGTAGATACAATGCATTAATAATTAGCATAGACAAATCCTATTTATATTAAAAAAGCTTGTTTAGTGAAGGAGACATAATTCTTGTTATTACCATCCCAGATAGCAGAGAACAAATATTGTATACAGAGCTAATAAAAACACAGGATAATAGCAACAAGTTTGGAGTATATTCATACTCTGTGCACTATTTTTCATGGTAAATTATGTATGCTAACAGAATTTTTCTGAATGGACCCATTTACCTGAATGGCAGTGTTCTGAAAGAGCAGACCTAGAGGGATGTATATGGATCTATACTTCGGCTACAGGGCTAGTGTATATGCCAATAGGTTTGTAGCTTCTTAATATATATATATGTACAGAGGGTGGGAAAAAATTACTTCAGAGCCTGGGCAAGTATAGCAGGGTGCAGGGCTCTCCTTCATACCAAAAAGCCCTCGATTTGCTATCAAACCAGCAATGTACAGTCACACTACAGAATCCACTGAAGGTGTGATATCTCTTTACTACCACTTCAGTTCAAATACCATTGAAAGCAGATATATCACAAACCTTAAACAAAGTTAAACAAACTTTGAACTTATTCATGTACTGGATTCTATGGGAACACAGTTGAAACCTGTTGGTAATGCAGGTGACCAGGCCAAGCTGGCAAACTATCTCCCTGTGTCATAATTTAGCATACAAGCAGAACAGTTCCTTGGAAGGTGCAAGACAATTAGAGGACAAGTCACAACACCAAAGGCATTCCTAACAAACATGAACATTTGTCAAGGTATGGAAACAATTTACAATGTTTTCAGAACCATGGTTCAGGTCAGTTCATTTTTATACTCTCCCATATAGTTCTGCTCCTTCTATTTCCAGAGTGAACCCTATTTACCTGGATGGTTACTGTAGAAAATATATTGTTTGCAGAGAAAGTGAGAGTCATCAATAAAGAAAACTTCTCAAGGTAGGTATATTGAGCATGTGTATTGGTTTGATCTGACAAGGGAAGAAAATGGCAAACAAGTTGTTTTCTACTTGAGAGGTATCTGAGAGCACAGCACCAGTGAGACACTGTATTGTGCCTTCTGGAGGCTCAGCAATAAAAGTATTGTTTGGGTAGAGAGAGCAAATAAAAGTGGCTTTCAGCCACGTTTTCTTTCGCCTTTATGAAACTGAGCCTGCCAACAGACTAAATAGCTTTTGCACCATGTTTTCACTTTCCCCTAAGCCCGGAAAGAGAAAAGATGAGTTCAACCCTTCTATGCATAACCAGCAGCATGGACCACATCAGGTGGTCATGGCTTTACTGTCCCCTAACATGAAAACAGAAAGGTCATATACAGTTAACAACAAAATATCTATGCCACATCATCCTTCTGGGTCTGAGCTTTCCTTATCACAAATGAACTGCCAGCTGTCCCCTCATGGTGGATTTCACCTCACTGAATCCCAGCAAAGCAACTTTCCTCTTGTTCATAAGCATAGACATCCCACCACCACCACCCCACCCCACTTTTACACATACTTGGGAGGCTAAGTTCCTTACATGTTAAATTTCAGGAAGCCTAAACAGGATAGTGATTGCTCCAGCTCTGTGCTAGATTTGGATAGAGCGTTTAAATTGCTTAGGAAACAGGGTTTGTTTGGTTGGTTTTTTTATCCCAACAAATCATGAAGTATGTTGTCCATGCATTAGGCTGAAGTTGCAAGCTTCTGGAAAGCAACCATGGAAGACAAAAACAAAGGTTGTGATGTCAGAGTGAATTTATATTGGCTAGCTTGCATGAAATTGGCACAAACCCCTAAATATCAGCCTATGATTTTTGAAAAAAACAAGACTTCAGGGTATTAGTAAAGCTTCCATTGACAGCAGCTACAATAGCTTAATCTTAGACAGGGAGCTACAGTATTTAGCTAAAGGAATAATAGTTTAGTACCTCTTTCAGAAAAGGTGAAGTTCAATGCAAACGGAGAATGTCTTCTCCATAAAGCTGCACCGAAAAATACTTTTGCATTCATGTGACATTGAGAAACAAATGACAAAGAATTTTCCATTAATAATTTAATTTGGGGGCCAGAGGGCCATCAGTAACATCATAAGCATACAACATGGAGCCAAGCTTATCCCTGAGATAAGCAATCACAGTAGAGTTCCTTACAGCACGTTTGAATTTGAGTCTGTGGAATGCAAAATTTCAAAAACATAAATAACTGGTAGGGACAGCTGCCAACTCACCTCAGACCATCACATTGTTATGCTAAATACTTACAGTGCAAAAAAATGAAGCTGTAGAATTGGAAAGTGGAGTATCACCAGAAGGTGATGAGAATCTCTGTATTCCATCTATATTAAAAGAAGACACCTAAAAAGCAGTCATTCATCATCCGGCAGGATCATTATAGAATTAAAATTCAGGCCTCATAACTAGAACCAAAACTACGCTCAAGAGCCATGATTTCTGAGGACAATTATCCATCCAAGCTGAAGATCACAGGTTCCTTTTGTGGTGCACATTTACCACTAAAACCAAGGATTTTTTGGCAGAAAGTACGCTGAGTTGAGGTGTTGTTCAAATCTGCTAGGAAATTATGAAGAGAGGTTAATAGTCCAAAATCGTATTTCCGATAGGACTAAGCTATGCACACAGGGCCTTCAGTTAAGCATTAAGATGTAGCCCACATTCGCATTCAGCAAAACCCTCTGTCTTATAGGCGTTTTGTTCCTTGAGGGCTGGACAACTGGATTACTCTTTATTTTTTAAAGTTGGATGGTGGTGCTGCTGTTGCTCATCTTTTATAGCAGTGGTTAAAGCGTTCACCCAGAAACTAGTGAGCTGACTACGGTTCAGCGACCTCTTCAGTGTGAGGGGGTTCAAATCTACAGCTCCAGCCTAGTCTCTGACTACCAAGTTAAGCCACAATTGCTGGAGATTTGGGGAAGAAGGGCAAATAAGGGAAAAGAGAAGGGCAGTCTGCTTCCTGCTGAAGCTGCATGGCTGTTCAGCAAAGGATGCAAGATTTATATGGCCAGAAAGAAAGAGAGAATTAGGGAAAAAAAGGAGCTTGATTCTAGCTTGATGAGAGCTTTCTCTGGGGGGAAAAAAGAGCTGTCTTTTCAATGTTTCCAATGTTGCTAATTAATTTAATTTTAAACAAGATTTACAGTAATGTTTTCATATGTGTGAGATGGAAACATTCTTCTATACATTTATAAAATTTAATGAAGAGCCCTGTTTGCAGTAAATGCCTAATGAAAGGCAGTGGTGGGATACAGATTCACACACTGCTCTGGGTAACACTGCCCAGCGCAGTCATCCCAAGAGCCCCTTATGTCACCTCCTGCACAGAGCAGCTGCATTGTCACTGTGCCCTCGGAGGGAATGTGTGAACTAGGCGGGAATGTGCTTTTAGGCTGCAATCACCCACAGGCACTTTGCTATCCTCTTGCCAGATGAAGGACACCCAGGATGCAGGATGCCCTGAGAATGTGTAGCTGCTCTGGTACCCAGTGCTGGCCATGAATATTGAGATTTGCCACTAAAGAGGCTGTAGAATTATCTGGTACAAAAGAAAACTGGCCTTGGAGCAAAAACAAAGGGAATGAAATTTTAAGAGGGTACTCACAGGAGCAACTGAAATCAGCTGTTTGCTGAAGGTGGTCTTCTCTGGGAAGAACTGGACTCCACACTGAATGTCTTCTGTCACACTGCCACTTGCATGTACTCGACTACAGACAGCAACAGGATTGAACAAGTTTAAATGAAAGGAAATCCAGGACCAGGCAAATTACAAGATGCCATTTGGGTAGTCTCCTAAAGCAGGATAAAGCCTAATGAGATTGGTGTCTGGTACACTTTTCAGAGCATTAAAAGTTTTGTTTCGATTGCTTCCAAATTCATTCACCAGTCATGTTACAATTATCTCTGCCCTTAAAAGAACCTCCTTATTCCTCACTATTGTTCAGTCAGGCACTTTGGTAAGTCACTATTTGGGGCAAGCATTAGCAATGTCACAGGTCTACTGATTTCCTTTTTAATTTAGTCTTTACATTGTTTGATCCTAAAGAATTTGGAGATCAAGAGCTATGCAAAGAATTGCCTCTTTGAGAAAAGTTTGCTTTGGTTGGCTGTCAGTGAATCTGTAGGCACAGCAAAGGCTTTGATACACCAGGGAGAAAATCATGCTTTTACCTAATCTAACCAAACCAACCTTGTTCAGATTGATTCAGTTTCCAGCCTTGGCTCTGACCTCACCCTTACCCTCAATCTTGCCTCACTTTCACATTGAGTATTTTATACAGCCTCTATTTTCTCCCTACATAGCTTCCCCCCTCCTCCCTGCCCCAACCCAACAGCTATGCTCTACTCATCAGCCATTGCTTTAGAAATCTTCGGGCTGGATGGGCAGGCATGCAGTGCTGGCAGGTGGTGTAGCTGTTAGGCAGCCTTGTGTATCACAAGAGATCTGATGCTATCAAATTTCTTTTCCCCCAAAGACTAAAGAGAGCAAGCCTTTGTAAGCATGCAGGAGGGGGATGAAAACAGTTTGTCTCCTGAGCAGCCAGCCTTTGTCATTTTATAAATGAAATCACTTTGGAAATTTAGAGAATTAATATCATAATGAAGATGGGAGTACCCATTAGGGCAGTCTAATGTTGCTCTGGAGATATATGATGGATGTCCAGTTGCTGTAAGCCCTTATTTGCAGAGAGTCACCTCTGTAGTTGCCATTATTAGGAAGATGTCTGAAGCAGAGGATCAGACACAACCATTGCAAGATGAGATAGTGTTTGACTGGTTTCCAGGGAACCGAAGGATACAGTCTTAGTTGTACCTGTCACTATGGCTCCCAGCTTTTTTCCCCCTTAATGTCTTTTTTAGCTGTAGGAAGTTTCTCTTTAAAGATTCTCTGCTTCTCTAATAGCACAAAAAGCAGTAATAAGAACATAAAAAATCCTACCTGGATTGCAAAAATTCTTCCATTTATTGCAAAGCAATTGGTATAATTCATCATCAAAGGATTGCAATATGCTGCATTAGTTAGCTTTTGCAAATAAAGATAACCACGAGATCTAACCTGCAGTGTATTACTGTATTACTGTAACTGGAAATATTCACCTGCTGTGTCCACTTCTGGAGATACCTATCACACTGTCAGAGCAGTGATGCTGTGATTGCCATTCCTGGAAACACAGTTTCAAGACAGTAGTACTTCCAGGAATTATCTTAATGGGCAATTGAATCATCATTTCTAGCACTCCAGCATCTTTCCCAGAAGGAGAGTTTTCCACAGGCAATGATTCCAGTTAGAAGAAAACGTGGATATCCAAACCCCAGTTCTTATCCCTTCCTAATAGGTTTGCAGAGAACAGAAACTTTATGCAGATCTTAAAATTAGGGAGAAAGGCATCCAGGACATGTGAGGCTGGAAGGTATCCAGTACAGTGATTTTGCCTGCACTTCATTTTACAGTAGCTATTCTACCCAGGTCATTTATTTTCTTCCAATTATCTGCTTTCCTTTAATAATTCTCTACTGTCACTAACATTGCTGCTTTGTTGTGTTTTTTCCCAGGAAGCTCAGTCACTGGTGTAAGTTGTTGTAGCTGCAGTGTCTTCCATGAGGATTTACACCAGAGCTGTATCTGTGTTTTAAGAAAATCAGGTTAAATTCACTAATGTTTAGACTTCTTCCCAGCTATGGAGGTGTGAAAGGCAGCGTGTTGTTGTTAGCCTTTTCAAATAAATGTGATAAGATGGGTCCACACTTTGCTCTATATAATCAGTACTGATTTGGGGGAATAATCAGTGGTAAATAAAAATGAGTGCTGTTGAAATACCCTTTGTGTGTGTTCTCATGAATTACTCATGAAACAGGGGTTACAAATTTCCGCCCCTGATTCCCAGTAATGGATCTGTACTGCCTTTATTATTTTTTTCTTTAATACATAGTGGGGGGTGGCGGTTGGTTGTTGGTTTTGTGTAGGGTTTTTTGTTGGTTGTTTTTTTGTTTGTTTGGTTGGTTGGTTGGGTTTTTGCCAAAATTCCATTTCTCACCCCTAAATCTTCAGCTTAGTGGCCAGATTCACCTTGGTGGGAGCAAATGCAACTCTATCAATAGCAATGGGATTCTGTCTGCATATGTCAGCGATGAATTTGGCCCCATATTTATTGGAAATACCTGGGCTTTTGTGATACGATGTGGTAAATCATGCTGAGAGGAAATCAAACAGACAGGCTGTAGCTGCATCACTATTTCATACAACTCAGGTCATAATGGACAGGACAATGCTGTAGTGTGAAATTCAGTGCTAAGGAAAATACATTCTTTCTAACCTTTTATGAAAATACTTCTCATCCTTCAAAGGACAGTTTAGGCAATGTGACCACTGCAGGAACCAGTGCAGAAGCATTTAAAAGGCAAATAGAAAAACACCATTGCCCAAGAGGAGAACAAGTGTCTGTAGATATTCCCATGCTTTTGCTATTCCAAATTTCCCATCAGCTGTTGCATACAGCCTCCAGAAATAAAGCTATTCACTCTCACTACAGCAAATGAAGGCAATGCAGCATGCCTGTCTTCAAGCCCAGCAAACTATAAATGTAATATCAGACATAGAAGAGTTAATGAAAACAATCGCATTAAACATAGCTCTTCAGTGTTCAGTGCTCAATAAGTGAGCAGCAGGCCTTCTCTGTCTAGCTTACAGAAAACAGGAGGTAGCAGTTTGCAAGGAGCAGCGTTTTAATGTGATTGGACTATAACAGACAATCTATTTACAGCATGCTCTGGGGAGCTTATAAACAAATGTTGAGTAATTTCAGCCAGCAGTAATTACCCTTGCAGCTGACAAGGATAGCATGATACTTTCTCCTTCACCTTCAGCCCAGTCCAGAAGGCACTGTACACAATGGCACTTCTAATTATTTCTGCATTTCTATGGCTAAAGACCAAAGTGTGTTATTAGAGAACATTTTAGAAGCTTTTTAAAAGCTTGTTTATTGGGACAATTAAAAGTCATCACTATGACAGCAAATAAAAGGTTCCATTCCTAGGCACACGGTCACAGACAGGAGTTTGCCTGCTTACCTTGTAAGCCTTGTCTACATGAGGCAAAATTTACAGCCACCCCTCACCGCTGCTAATCTTGGTTCAGCAGCCTCAGTGCTAGCAAGGTAAGCAACCCTTGAGTATACAGAGAATGGGGCTTTATAAATATCATATTATCCAACCCTGCTTAGAGCATATTGAATAAACATACCATTTAAAATGCTGATCACTCATTCATGCTCAAGCTTCCAACGCAGCCAAAGGTGGTGGGGATGAAGCCGTTGTAGCAATGAGGAGATATTTTTGCAGAGGGCTACAGACCAGGCTTCAGACAGCGTGCCTTTTTGTCTTCTGTTGAAACAAAGTAAAAAGGAAGTTCTAAAACCTCCGTTAACTCCTAGTTACTGGTGAAATATTTTGGCTTGGAGTTTTTCTTTGGGGCAGCGGACACACAAAAGGGTTAATTCTGGGCTTAATGCAGCTGCCACAAGTGAGCCATCAGCAAGGTAAAGGCAGAGGGGAGGGGAGACCTGGGCTGTGGTGGGAATGGGGCCAGGGGACTGGGGTACTGCCCTCTGCATCCCTCCCTTTGCTGGCAATAAGCCTCTTTCCCTCTCCTTGACTATGCAATGGCAAACTGAGAGTTTTTAATTTCCCCAAATCCTCAGTATCTGCTGCAATCTCTTATCTCCAGGCCTCCAGGTGTTGTTGCCCAAGCCCACTCTTCTGAGAGCTGGGAGAAAGTTTTGGTGAGCTTCCACTGGAGACGAAGTTTCCGAGCCTGTGCAATTCTGAAATGCACGTGCTTTGGTGAATAACTTACAGATAGATGCAATAGAAATGAGCACTCATCCTCTCCTCCCTGCTCTCTGGAGGTAGCCATGCACCAAAAGAAAGGTCTCCAGCCTCAAGGAGACCTCAGAAGGCTGCACTATCCGGAGCAGTCTTCTACTTTGCTCCAAGTGCCATTTTTTTTTACAGTCATGTCATAAGTACTACTCAATTTTGTGTTCACACTGTGTGAGTTACATTTTGCAATGAGAAACACTACAGCTATTTCCAAAGCAAACAGTTTAAAAAATGTACAAACTGCTACTCACAGTGAAGAGAGGCATCATAGAAGCTATTGCTGTAGGCAGTGATAATTAACAAAATGATCAGGTTACAAGAACTTTTATTTAACATCCTAATACAGTCATATATGAGCCAAACTATCCAAAAGTAATTGGGAGAGGCAGTGAACTGTGATGCGTGCTGGTTTGCAAACACCATGGACAGTTTGATGTTCACTGAGCTCCCATCTGCCTCAATAAATTCAGTTCAGTCTCCTGCTATAGGAATTGACAGCAGATATCTAATCCCCAAAAGTGGATTATTTACATTTTTTGATACGTTACATTGCATTACATCCTGTCATGTTGCATCTCATCATAAGCAGATATAATATTGCATAACGTGATGTGACATGATGACAGACATCAAAAATGTTTTGTGTTGTTTTGGAGTTTTTTTAAGATTTTCTATCTAATATCCAAAATATTTCTGAGTGATTTCTAAGAAGATCGAGTGGCTAAGGTGAGTGTCTGGATTACACGTTCCTCTGGCAGCTGCTGCACTGCCTCTCCCTTGCATTGTTTGAAATTGAGCCGTCTTGTTTTGCAGTTTCAGGAAACCTCGGCAATGCAATTTTGCACACATTTTGCAAATATTTTCAAAAGATTCGTTAGGAGGGAAATCAGCAGAAGACATGTTCAGTAACAGCATAAAACTACAACAGCTTCTGCAAATTACCATGGCTTAAAGGAAACCCCAGAAATGCATTGCAAACTTTAACAATGTACTCTAGCTGTTGATTGCTCACACCATCGCTCGCTACTCATTTCTGAGACACAGTTGGTGGAGGAACATTAATTTGTCCTTGTTCTTGAGACTGGCAGGTGTCACTTTGCCCAGTGTGGGATGTGAGTGACAGATATTTTGCAGCTGATGAAATGAGAATGCAGAAATTCAAGAGTGCCTCTGGGATTTCACTGGTCATTTGTGGCCAGCACAAGGGCAGGG
Source organism: Psittacus erithacus (assembly GCA_009867235.2). Classification (NCBI taxonomy): domain Eukaryota; kingdom Metazoa; phylum Chordata; class Aves; order Psittaciformes; family Psittacidae; genus Psittacus; species Psittacus erithacus. The sequence continues at coordinate 23,823 of WYDI02015794.1, read as the reverse complement.
CCCGCTGCTTCGCTAACGCAGGACTGGCTGATGTTGCTGTTGCTGCAGGCTGCCGCAGATTCACACCATTTTAAATAATGTTTGTATTATTATGCTCTTCCCACACACACACATATGCACACACTAGTATTGTGTGCTATGCTTCTTTCTAGGCTGATACTGTCTGGGAAATTGTTCTAATTGGTTTTTTAGGGTTTTTTTTCCTGCTGTCGAATGCTTAAGTCTTTCTCAAAAAGGTTTTACCTGCATCTGCTATCTTCAATTCTTTAGATAACATAAATAGAATTGACTAAAAGCAAGATGTAAGCTAACCTAGGGAAAACTGATGTAAAAAATAGCAGGTTTTAAAAACACAATTAATAAAGTCATCTCACAATACAGAGATTTAGGAAGACAGTGGGGAGAATTATATCAATTGAAATATTTCTTTCATCTAATTGCCCCTCCCAAAAACCACCCAAAACCAAAAAACAGCAGAAAAATATATTCCATGTAGAACTGCACAAGGCTTAGTGCAAATTAAAAAAGTAAAAAAGAAAAAAAGATAGTAGGAAATAAATAACATTGCAATGTTAAAGAATTAAGAATGAGATTTGCTGAATTTTAACACTATCCTGCAGTTCACCTTTATCTTTCCTTTAAGTCTCAGCGCATTTGCTTTGCTGGCAGTGTTATGGCTGCAATTTCTAAACCCCCACTAAAAATTTAATTATAAGTACAAGGAAAAGAGATTGTCTAGAGTTGATGCCTCAGATAGATATTTTCAGCCTTAATTGAAATAATATTGGGGTTTTTCTCCTTTCAGCAATTTTATGTGAAAGGAGAGCAGGGGTTAAAACGTTCTGTAGTTTCTAAAATACTTTTTATAATAACTGGAGAGCATATTAAAAGGAAAATTCTTCTTTAAATGTTATTAGCTTTTTATTTAAACTATGTATTATTTTGGATGTGGTGATTTTCAAGAAAACCCAAGAATTCAAGACAGGGTCTCATTTTGCTAACCGTGTTAAATGCAGTGTATATAAAACAGTGCAATCCAGAGAACCACTAACAGCGTTTTCAATTGTGATAAAAACTTATTAACATATTTGCCTCTTTAATGATTAACTGTCTTTGAATGTTAAGAGATTTTTACAACATCTTATTCACACCATGAAGACCCAGCAAAAGGCTGAGTTTTTTTCTTTATTTCATAAGTGAGGCTCCTTTTGATATGCAGTCTGATTTTAAAAGTACCATAATATTTTAATCGATCTCTCTGTAAAGATCATGATTATTATAAATGAGATAGATACAGTCATGCACATCAAGCTTGACTGGTAGATAGGAGGTCATGAGTCAGGAATTGTATGAAGAAGGGAAATAAAAACTAGAAAAATTTCCAACATGATTGTTTAAAGGCACAATTATGTACAGTGGCACATGAATTTAAGACTTCAGTTGCATGTGCAGTTACCAGCCTTTATTTTCTATTAATTTCTCTCAAACTAGCCCTGAAAAAAATATAATTTGAAAAAAAAAATTAAACCATTAAACCCATACATTTATTATGAAAAACATGTAATTTCATACTGAACTCTTCACATTCATGAAATAGATGACATTAAAAATCATGGCAGAAAAATGTATCTGATGAAAATGTTGATACAAACCTAGGCTGTGAAAACACTGGTTAATGTCATTTGCCAAATGTTATTTTACTGTAGATAATTACTTAAGTTAAATAATTTGAAACACACATAAAAGATAGTGTCTGATAAGCCACAAGATAGCTATTTGAGTATAATTCCATTATCAGAATGGGAAAAAATCTTTTGAATAGATTTTTTTTCCTATCAGACCTCTAGTATCGCCAAACCAATACTGTTTTATTTATACATGCGTGCAAAAACACACACACACACAAATATATCTGCACATTTTCAATTGATATTTCCACCCCTACTTACAAATGCAAAGATATACTGTTATCCTTTGGAAATCAAATATTTTTTCTAGACAGTGCGTTTATTTAATTAAACTGTATTCTTTATACTGATCAAATATAATTAGCAGTAACAAATATTTAATGAAAACAAACTGCTTTCCTTTGAAATCTTTCCAGCCCACTGTACTTTAAGTCCATAGCTTCTCTGAGAAGATCATTGTGTCACAACAACTAAAAATAAGTATATGATTAAAAGCTTGTCAGGTACTATATCATTTCAGACAAATAAAAACAAGGAAGGTAAACACTAGAGATCCTAATTCATGTCAGGTATAAATCCTACCATTTAAGATATTGTTTCCAATGAAACAGTATTGTTAGCAGCTCAATGTGATATAGATCTATCTTTTAACAACCTTTTTTGATATCATTACATACTAAGACATTACCCCAGTATCTTTGATTATTACTGAGCGAGAGGAGAAGAAAGTGTGCTTACACTGGACTCATTGTCAGCAAGGTGCTATAACAACTCTCCTGTAATTAATTGTGAGTGAAAGGGGGTTTGGTTTTTGCAGCCTCGTAAAACTTTTCCCACATGGCTGAACCCACGGTCAGGAGACGTTAGGCAACATTAACTGGCTGCACATTTCTGCAAGGCTCTGGAGGAAGCGGCTCGGCACTGGGGCTCCAATTCTGAAAACCCTGGGACACAAGACATCAGCGTCTACCTTTCATCTTAGCTGAGATTTGGAGAGGGTTCAGACCACTGAGGCTCCTTAATTCTCACTAATTCATTTGCTTTCCTGATTCACTTGGCTTGGGATAACCTGCGAATGATAATGAACCTGTAAGGGGAGCGCTTAGTCCCTTGCCTTTGAATGTGCTCGGCATGGATTGAGGGCTTTCTGTGAATCTTGCAAGAGGAAAAGAATCTTATTAGCACTGATTGCCAGTCATGAGGTTGCCTCTAAAAATTGCTCTTGTATTTTTAACTCTTGCTTGCTTATAACAACTCCAGCTAAGGAGAGAGATGCACTGTTTACACATCAAACACTGCATTGTTCTCAACATTTACTCATTTCTCTTTGCAATTTGATCTAATCATAACACATTTGCTTTACGTAAGTCATTACTATACCACTATAAACACTTCATCATTTTTTCCCATGATTATTCTACAAGTTCATAACTAGCCAAGTCCTCATCTCTTCACCCCCAGCTAAACATCCTCTTTGCATAAATGTATGCTCTCTAGAATAAAGGGTCTAATTTTCTTTTTTTTCCTTTTCTTATTAACCATTTCAGCAGAGCACAGCTAGTATTGCTTTTTGTGTTACTAGTGGATTTCTAGCAGATTTGGTGTTCTCTCATGTTGCCTATTAGCTTTTTTTTTTTTTTTAACAAACATATTGTGGACATGGATACAAATAAGAATTCAAGCTCTGATGAGAATATCTGAAAATAAAACTGGGGAAAAGTGGCTTATTTTTGTTTCTCTTTGCCAAAGCAACATTCACCTTAGGACTCTTTTTTCCCCCATTCATTTGTGAGAATTTAGTGAACTGTACAGAAGAAATGGATTGAAACACAAAATCAGTGTCAGACTGGTTCTGTTTAGACCACCAAATTTCTTCTAAGGGCAGCCTTTGCTAATGGTTGAGGATTCAGAGTCCAGATTCTTGTAGGATCCTGTCATTTCCAGAACTAAATTCTGACTCCTGATCAAACCTGGGAGATCCTAGCCTTAAACAGCATCTTCTGCTCCATTCACCTCCTTAGAGATGCAAGCTGTTTTACTATCCAAACCTTCCTAGGAAGAGCTTTCATAACATTTTCAGATGGACAACTCGTCTTTTCTGCAAAAAAAAAAAAAGTGTTTTCGTGTGTTTTCTAGCCTTTTAAATATGGCATATGGGCAGGTCTAGGAAACCAGTGCTTCAGCTTTGGTATTTAGTAACAAGTCTGGTATCAGTCAAAGAGAGCCTTGCACAGCTTCCTCATCTAGGACATCTGTTTACCAGCCAGAAGTGAATGATGCATTGCACTGAGACAAAGATACTATTCTTTTGTGTTAATTTATTTTCCTTATGTCTACATGGGGGCAATTGATAAAAAAGAAAAAAAAAAACAGAAAACACAAGCAAACAAACAAAAAAATGCTTCCAGTTTCAGCACATGAAATAATTTCCTAGATTCCTCCTGTAATAAAAATTTCCTGTTTTTGCTCTCTAAGTTGGCGTTACTTCAAAAAAAATTCTAAGTGACAAAATATTACGCCCACTGTTTCTCAACAGAATTTGCCAAAAAGAATAATTAAGTGAGACTGCTAGAACTCAGATTTGAACTGGAACTTCTTATGTGAGAATATGGATTTCTATTATATTGATAGGCTCAACTCTTCTTCAAAGGGCATGAATAAGAGCTGATCAACCAATAGAATTTATGTTGCATGGGAATTCTAACAGTTTGACATTTGCTTGTCGAATCATTAAACATTTCCGCAGGACAGTTACCAAAAAAATCCCAACTTGCTTTGGAAATGTCACACAAAAATATCTGCATTTTGCATCAAAATGTCAAAACAAAACATTGATTCAAGCTGCTATGTTTCAAAATGTCAGTTTGGTATTTTTTATCAGTATTTTGGCTGTATATGATGTGAAAATTTTACTTAGAAATTATTTTTAAAAATTTCATTGAATTCTACTTCTCCATAGTAAATAACAATTTTTTATTGGAATCTTTTGCACAGCTCTATGGTCACTGGTGAATTTAAAAGTGCTTAAAGAATTAAAAAATGTATTAAATCTTCCTCACAAATTCCCCACCACCACTTTAATTGTACTGTAAAGCATATTTTATTCAAATTATTAACAAAAAAACCCCAAAACAAACCAAAAAACTCACCTCAAATTTTCTTAATGTATGGCCAGCACCATGTAAAAAACCCAAAACTTTACTATCACCAGAATATCCCACTACCTTTTTTATTCATAGTTAAACCCAGGTAAAGAAAGACATCCCAGTTTGAACAATATATATTAAAAAAAAACATATTCATCTTGAGAAGATCACGTCCTAGAGAGTGTGGCTCCCTTCAGACGATCCTAGGAGCACATTACATTTAGGAATAGCTAAAATTAAATTTATACAGCAGGTTCGAAGTACTCTTAGGACCCAGCAGCCTTTGTTTGCTGTAAGAAGCATCCTTACATGGTGGGTGTTTTGAGTTTTGATTTGTCATCTGCTGCCGTGTGTCCCGGTATAATTATATGGCTGGAACATGGCTCCATCTTTCCAACAGCACCTTTGCAAATTGTGGGGGACAGAAAAGCACTCCCTTCTGTCACTGATACTCTTCGGCATGTTGTTTCTTTCTCTGAATGTTTTTCCCCACTGGAGTCCCCTGCTTGTTAGAGCTTCTCTGCTGAGACAACCTTCAGTTCTAGCCCCTGAACTCAATTCTGAGACCATGCAAGCCCTCAGAAATTTTAGAACATGACCTGGCTGTCTCCTGCTCCTCTATTAATCAGCAATTTCCACCAAGTTCTCCTCACCACCAACTTTCACTCACAGCACTTCCAAAAATTTTGCACAATGTTGAACAGTTTTACAGCAATAAAACACAGCTCTTAACTAATCTCTTATCCCTTTATGTCTGAAAATGTGAGCAAAATTGGAAAGTGGAACTCACCCACATTTTTTCAGCTCAACTTGCAAACATGCTAGGGGAGAAATTATTTTCTCCTCTAACACTCCAGTCAAAAAGCATCAATTGGCAATTTACATACATTTTCTATTAAACTTTTCTATCATAAAAAATTGCTTTTATGATCCAGACACATAATTTATTATGCAATGCACCACCACCATCATCACAGTGAATTGCATTTTACGTGTTTATACTAACAGGGAAGGTGATCAGCTTTAGCCTTTTTTTCATTATATGCATCATTCATCCTCCATCACCAAGATCTCTGGATTCTGTAGCATATCCATCATTATCTAACTGCCAACAGTTTTCAGAGGTTCCACTGCTTTAAGCTCATTATTTCTTCAGATTGGTGAATCTACAGAGAATCTTTCCATAACATACAGCAGTTAGCATGGCACATGTGTACAGATGAATGGTAGAGGCTTGTCCTTCACAGTCTCTTTGTACCTAGTTTTGCCCCAGAACTGCAGCATGTAATGAGCAGCAAATGCATATTCTTATGTCTAAAAATAATAAAAAGCTAAATGGCATTAAAAATAATAACCAAATAGCATCATCTTTATGTAGATGGACTGTTGTGAATAAATCTAGTTTACAGATTGCTCAGTAGTTTGGGGTTACTATCTCTTTATAATGCAGACTAAAGCACATACACAAAGAGCTGAGCTAAGATAAGGAATTTCTTTCCTGTCCCCATTTACCTTGCCGCATTTAATTTAATCAATAGCTGAATGGGGAAGAGGAGGAGAATTGAATGGTTCAAGAGACTGATAATGGGATATCGAACCTTTCATCTCTGTATCATTGATTCAACATAGGAATTGACACACTGGATCAGAGCAGTGGTCCATCTCCTGAGATATTCTCTCTGACAGTGGCCCATACTAGATGTGTTTCAGGAAGTGCTGTTAGAAACCCTCTAGTAAACATTTATGAAATAACCTGTCCTTAGCAAAGGTTTCTTCCTAACTTTCTTATTTACAGTTTGGCTAATGCTTTCACTTGGGATAGTCTGTAACTCTTTAAAAATCTCTCAAATCTGATGGACTGCAACATAGATGATACATTGGTTTAAATACATATCTAACGGAAGTCTGCATTCAGCTGAAATCTTGGCCACCAAGTTGCAATGAGTTCCAGAGAATTATGTGTTGCAAAAAATACTAACTCTATTGCACTTATTCTTAACTTGTTGCCTTTCTAAATAAAGAACCCCTCCTCTACACAGTGTAGCCATTATCGCTAATGGCCCATCTAAGCCATCGTCTCTTTCATTAAAATATTTTTAAACTTTTCAATCTGTCCTGAAATGAAGGGCCTTTCATGATTCTAATTATTCATATTGCCCATTTCTATACTTCATGTATTTGTGAGACAGGATAACCACAACTGAATATAGTACTCCAGGTCAGGGCATACCACTGATTTATTTAATGACATTATAAGATTTTTGGCACTATTTCTCTCCCAGTCTTTTTGCATCCTAACAGTTTGTTTGCTTTTTTGACCCTTGCTCCATACAGAGCAGAGAGTTTCATTGAACCATCCAGTATAAGGCACAGGTCTTCTCTTGAGTGACAACAGCAATGTATTTGGGTAGCTCAAATTATTCCTTCTTATGTTACATTTGTCAACACTGAACCATTATCCTGACCATTCAGCTAAATTTGTTAAATCTTACTGGTTTTCCTACTGCTTTTTTGATCTTGACTTTTCTGAAACATTTAAGTTTATTTTTCTATTTTTTACTTACATTATGCATTTTCCTTAACTAAAATAGAGTGAAAACAGACCAGTTTCTAGCCCTGCTGTGAAGCCTGGAAATACACCCACATATATATGCATACCTTAACTCTTCCCAGGTTCATAATGGTTTTTTTCGTTTCATTGTTCTCCTTTATTTAAACAGCTTCTAGTCACCATCTTGTGTCTTCCTGTGGCTATTTCCTGGCAGCATTTTCTGAGGAGATTTCTCTTCAGAAATTCAGTTAAAATACACTGTTTGGTTGGCATAACATATTCTAGTAGATTAGAAAAAAAATGGGCTTTCTTTATGTGACTGTGTCACTTTCTGTCACACTGTTGTGTCTCTATTATATAACACTAAAATCATGGTCTTATTATTCCAATCCTAATTTTAGTTTAGAATGAGACATACTGAGTTGGCATTTCTAGGAACATTCCTAAAGCCATAAAAACCAGCTTCAGCATCTGCTATTTTATCAACGCTGGCTGCATTTCATGGTACATCACCTATTCTCAAGAGCACCTCAAACATCTTTTTCTTAAATCCCTCTTCAAGCCTCAGGTGTCCTATCCACTTCAGTATCTTGAGGAAGAGAAAAGAAAACTTCTGAAGGAAGCTGTCCTTTCTGAACTAAGCGGAATAAGCTAGTTGTCTTGATTCAGGTCTTAACACAAAATGCAAACCAAAACCCAGAGAAATTACCTTGTTGGTAGCCTTGGTAAAGATGTTACATACATGCAGTATGAACAAAATGAATAACTCTTTCACTGCAGGGCAGGTTCTGGTCCTTTGATATTAGAATTAAGGAGTTTTGGCATCTTACTAAACAAAAGCTTTCAGTTGTTTTCTTCTCAGTGCTTTTGTGTGTGAGGAAGCAGAAGTGCTGAGTCCGTCAGGCTTTTAAATATTCTTAACAAGAAGCATAGTGGTATGACACTAAGTATGTTAACTAGGCTGCAGGTGGAGAGCTATTTAATGCCACTCTGTGTCTAAGGCTAGCTAAATTGCTTTGTGTTTGCTTCTTTTGAAAAACAAAACTCTCTAATCCAGCACTTACCCTGAATGTGCAGTTCTACCTCCATAGACCTGAAGACCACCTAGAGACAGCAGCTTCAAATGTGTACAAGTCCACATCTTTGCTCTCTTCTACAGATTTCTCTAGACTGAGGCGTTCAAGTCTTCATCAGCTGGAAGAAAAAAGACAACTTAGTTACATTCAAGATTTGCATCACTTCAAGATGTTGAGGATCAAGGAGGCCTCTACATCTACACCTTGCACCTACAGAGGGGAGATGAAGGGACTAGCAGCTTGGGATGCTTCACAAGAGCATGTGTCCCCTCTCTCAGCATTGGCCAAGCATTCCCAATGCACACAAGCCCTGGCCACCTCCAGAAGCTGTGGACATAAGGTATTTCTGCTTTACCTCTGTATATATATCCCTCCCAGGCACAGTTGTCTGGGCTGTAGATTGCATCCACAACAAGGATAAATGTATGACATTCTCAGCATTACTCATACCAGCATTTTTTGGGGGGTTAATTTGTAAAAAAAATATGACCTGAAAGCCTGAGTGTCAAATTAAAGTTATTTTAAAGTTTGGTTTACTAAATCTAATTTATTATGTTTGATAACAGAATTCTGCAATTGACTGCATGGCTTCATGGCTGAAGTTAGTAATTCATATGAATAGTGCTGCTAAAAGAAGACATGTTATGTGATCGGTCCATAGCAATCAATCAGATCTGATTCCTAGACAGCAGCTATCTTCACTGTTTTTCCTAAAACACAGAATAGCTGAGAGGACTAGTTATCTCAGCTGTAAATATCTGAGCTACAGGAGCACAGCTGGAATGTCACGGCTCCCTACCCCGGCACAGCCTTTCCTATAGCTATAGCAGCATGCCACAATAGAGGGCTAAAGATGAAGAAGTTTTGTAACTTGCTACTGTCACGCTTACAATAAAGTGTACTCTTGTCTTGAGCATTTCTGAGCCTTTTTGGTGCCTATGTTTAAAGCATAAATGTAGCATTCCTGGATGCCACTCTGTAGATAAAAGCATACAACATTTTCATAAACAGGATAAAGCACTGCAATTACAGAGAATGCACTGACAGTGCCAGATCCAAGGCCAGGTAAATGTGCACCCTTTGACTACTGGGCATACTAGAAAATACTGAATTTCAATTGATTGAAGTAGAAGATTGGAAGAAAAGAATGAGTTCTTTAAGCAAATAGCAATGGAGCTTTCTCATGCACTAAGGCATAAAATGACACACTGTGGGAGTCAGAAAGTAATTTTTCTCTTTCAGATGAGATGTTGCACAACTAGCCAAGCAAAATTATGAGTGATTTACCTACAATGCATAAGGTTTAAGGTATTGTTTTTCAATCACACGCACTGGTCATTTCTTGTGCTATGGCAGCTTCTGTGCCTCCTGTATCCATGTCTTACATTAATGTGGATAAAACATAGTTAACCGTTTTGGAAGTATATTAAAAAAGCAGCATTAAAAACATTTAGAAACGTCCTCCTCTGATACTAGTCAAACTAAAAGTTAGGATGCTGGGATGAATGCATCAGGTCTTTATGAAGAGATATGAATACTATGCTTGCATTTCATCTTCAGCAAACTTTTGTCAGTCACAGATATAAATGGATGAAGACGGTCAGCTGCTACAACAGCAATTACTCATAAAAGAAAATATTTCAAAAATAAAGTAAAAAAGTGACTCAACTTACATTTGTTCTCCCCACAGGAATGCATAATATCTGCATTTCACAATGTACAAGTCATGCAATTGGTGGCCTGCACTAGGAAATATGAAAACAGATAGGGACATGTAAACAGAAAAGGAGACGTGTGTGTGTGTGTGTGTGTGTGTTTGTCTAGTCACCTAAAAAGCATGCCGGAAAAGCTAAGATGCCTTTTCTACAAAATCTTGTAGATTTTCAGCTGAAGAAATTGCCTCACACCAACTCATGGAAGTTCTGCCTATAGCAACTACATTATAAACATAGACAAGTACATGCCTGTCAAACTCACAGTCAGGGCTGTCTGCAGTGTGCAGTACTTGAAGGAAGGAGTCCCTGCAGTACAGGGTGTTTGATAAGAAACTCAGCAGCATACTGGACCTCGTGGACAGAGCCTGCTGGCATGCCTGCCCCTCGGTACAGCCAGGCAGATGGAGGCGCTGAGCTGGGGGTGGCAGCAGGAGCAGGGATGCTACAGGGAAGGTGGCTTCTTAATAACACTTCTGCTCCAAGCAACTTCTTGTCAGCAGTCAAAGTTTCAGGTTCATGGAGCCATGGCCTCCTAAAAACTGCTGCAGGATTGACATAACTGTTAGTTTATTTGGTGAGCACTAATAAATTAGTGAGATATTATGAGGCTTGTTAAGGGATGCTGGCTTTCTGCATGCAAAGCAGAACAGTTGGTTTAGTGGATTTTCACTAATTTCCCATTGCTTTGGCACAATAAAATAATCCTGGAGAAATCTAACAGACAATAACCACCTTCTTGTTTCTCAATCTAAAAGCCTCTCATTTCTGATGCTTTAATGGTCTTCATAATAAACATTTGCTAATATTCAAACAGTTAGAGACATCACAGTAATTTCCCCCCATTTTATTTATAGACGGACATGAATAAATTAATCGGACATTCTTAAGCCTAAACTACACAAAAGACAAGGTCTTTTCTGCACATTCAGTGATAGTAAATCTCTGTTTTATCCTTCCAGGTGGGAAAGTATTTGTGGCTTTTTTTCATGCTTTTAATCAAACTGCAGACCTCTCAGCTGACAGCCACTCCTCCGTTCATGAGCCTTTTTTGAGAGAGGTATGGCTTAAAGATGATATAACCTCTTAATAACCCTAATCAGGTTATTTTTTATTATGTTTTAATTCATTATAATCCCACTAAATCTATGGAAATCTAGAATTAAAATTTGTTTCTTTAATGACTTATCTTTAAAACATTAGCTATGCAGGGCATTAAAATACTATTTACCAAGAAAGAAACACATACATTGGTAAGACAAAACATTACCTTGTTGGATTTAGAGATTTTATTTTGGGAGAACAAAACAAAATCCTTTAGAAGCTGTCCTTTTTCCTTCATCTGAGCCCAGGAGGTAATACTGAGTTGTCACTAACTCTTCAGGTTACAATTTTATAGCTACTACAACAACATCTTTTGGCAGCATATAAGATGTCCTGCTGCACACAGTTAACCAATATGTTGTTCCTGCAAGTAAGTCCTACTACAGTTCCCAGTATGCACAACATGGTCTTATTGTTGTGTATTAAACCACTGGTCAATGAGGTTGCAATGCAAGCACAGAGGGGGAAGTTCTTCCATATGCTTTGGGTCAATGTATGCTATAGGAGCCCACAAGAGTAAAGCTTCTGCCCCATCCTTCTCCCCCTGAAAAAAATCCACAAAAAGGTCCCAAACAGAGCCAAAAAGTAAGACTCATTTTTGTGTATTTTAAATATCTACAGATCCAGCCACAGTCTGCTTCACTTGGTTTTCACCGAAGAAAAATTTACTGGGGGGAAGGAGGTATGCCTGGAGCTCTGGCATCATATGATCATCGAGCAATCAGATTTTTGGTTCCCAGCATAACTTGTGGTCCAAAGATAAGGCAAGCAGATCTTTGCAAGGCAAATGGTGTATATAGCTTGTTACTGACCCCCTTGCTGGCACCTCATACTGGCTAGTTTATGACCATCTGTTATCACCAAAGATCAGGGCCCAGACATAAAAAGGGGTTTGGGGAGGTTTTTGAGGTATAACTTAGGTAGCACCAGCTGCTATGTTCAGGAAATGTGTTTATGATTTTCACTATACAAGAAGGATGACATCTATCTTCTATAGAGGATATATTATTTATTAGTCTTGGATTTAGTTTATTGTAAGATTATTGACTCTGTAAATGTAGAGGATGCTTTTGTGAGATTTTATGAGTTATTAATCTACACATCCAAAATAACAATATTAAATGTGTATGTGTGTTGGGCATTGTAGCCACAACAGCACTCCAAGTATACAAATCTCAAGCCTTGAGAAATTCACTGTGCCAAATTTTTACACTCCAGACACCATTTACCAGTCCTATATGATTCAAACATAGTTCAAACATTTAACTTCCTTAACTAAGCCCAATTCAGAAAGCATCACACTTCAAGGGACAAAGGGCCAAAGATACGCAAAGGAAAGTGAAAGGAAGAAGAAAGGATGATTTTGTAGCTAGATTCCGTACATTTAGAGAAAATATATGTACGTTTAATACTCTGTTTGTGCCACCCTCCTCTAAAGTATTGGCTATTGCCAGAGACAGGAGATTGAGCCAGATGAACCATAATCTAATGTGGTTTCTCTTGTAATCCTATTTCCATGGAGATCTGTTATTTTACTGAACGCAGCAGAACGAACAGATTCTGTTATTTGATAATTGTGAAGCTGTTTTTGAGGACCTAACTGCAATAAATTTCTACTTTCACTTCCTCAGATAACAGGCTAAATCCTGCCTACTGGTCTTCTGAGTCAATGTGAGACATAAACATACCATTAGGGCAGACCTGCAGGCTTGTGGCCATGTACTCCCTGCAAGTTAGTCTGTTTTGTGCATTTCCGCTTATCTAGCTGTAAATGAGTTAATACAATTTTGGGGCAACTTAACTTTTAAGCTTATGACAGCTTGTGTTTAAAATAATGCAATTTTTCAGAAACCCCAGTATTTTAGTTGTTTTTCTGAATTCAAACTATTTTAAAGGACATGATAAAGAGAAACTGAAAGGACAGAATTGGAAGCAAACAAATAAACAAACCCCTACACACTTCCCCCCAAACCAAACAGAAAAAAAAAACAAAAAATTTTGTGGACATTGACACCTACCATTATTTTCTACTGTTGTTACAAACAGAAAAGTGAGTTGGCATGGTCGGCAGCCCTTTAAATATGCCCTGCTCAGGTTTCAAAAAACAGCTTCTGCTGCTTCTGCCTGGCCACATACACAAAAGTGGGCACCTCTTATAAAGCACACACTTGGCCATGTATGAGCTCGGTAAGATGCTCACACAGGCAGATGAGCATCACAGCTGCTCTGGAGGAAATGGAACTTCTTCATGTGACTCTGCTCTAGGCCATTAAGCTTGATGGATGCACTTCTCATTTCCATGTGTTCTCTCACCAAAACTGCTATGTGGCAGCTAAAAAAAAAAAAATAAATTGTTAAACATGTATTAGATGCATTAGTAACTTGTTGTTAAGCAATAATAGCTAACAGGAGGACATTTCCAAGCAGTTATTCATTGGCCAGAGGAGATGACTGGGGTCCTTCACACAGCCAGTCATTAAATGTGAAGCAGTACCCTTGCTTTTACCTGCTATTTCTATTTGCATTTTCCCCCTCCTCTTTTACATCTCCAGCTTTCTGCACTCCATTGATGTGAATTTCATTTTCTTTTCATAGGTACCTACCTACTCCTAACCCTTAGTAACTGGCACAGAAAATCTCCATTCACGCTAGTCTATGAGGTTTCCAATAAATTCTGCTTGGATTGTTGATTAAATGAAGAGCATTATTAAACAGTAAATATTAAAATTAAGACTTTATCCCCATTTTAGTGATCACAGATAACTAGAAATAACCGATCACTGTAATCCATTTAATGGTTTGTGGTGGAAAATCCTATGATGAGTGCCACAATTCCCCGTGCTGCCCCTGAGTGCATTTTGCATTAGGACCTGTGATGTAGCTGAAAGATATTTAAAAATCACGCACAGCCAGACAGATCCCTCCTGGCTACATGTCTGAGAATGCTCAGGAGCATAAGATTGACACACAGCAAGCTACGCTCACAAAATGAGCCCCAAAACACCTCTTTTAGATGTTAGTATGCAAAGATTTCCCAAGTCTGGAGCTTTTGACCAAATCACACCACTCTTGGAGGATTTGTTCTCTCTCTCCCTTCCCCTCCCTCTTCTCCTTCTCCTACCAGCCATGAACACAAAAGCAATGAAAGTTAAAGGACAGCAAACTGCTTAATGGAAGCATGTTTTAAGGAAAGTAGCTGTTTATCTTATTCAAGAAGTCTGCTCTTGAAGCTCCTCAGCCATGAAAAGTAGTCCTTTGAGACTAGAGTAATCTCTGGTGTTACTATGGGCTGCCTTGTCAATAATACCTACCTGGTTTGAGTGATGCCTTTTACCTTTATTTTCATCTGATTTTTCTGATCGCTGCAGCTTAGCTCAAACTTGAAGACAGTCACAGTGCATTTTCTTAATTACACTGACCCCGTTTGCATGAAGAAAAGGTTCTTTTTGCATTTCGTGCAAACTCCACAGCTTATTACTGATTTTATACCTATAAAAATGGCCATTTTAAATAATGAGAACACGACTCTTACTTTCTTGTTAGGTCCTTTGCTATACATTTATAACTATGACCAAGAAATATAGTAGAACATCTGCAAACAGATAAATCAGTAAGTTAGTTTTGGATGTATTTATTCTTTTTTACATAACCACAAGCCATTCTTATTTTTGAAGTCCATTCCTTTTTAAGTCAAGCTCAAAAGAAGGATTTGTTGGTAGACTGTAATAGGTCAAAACTGCATTGAGACCAGAGGAAGCAAGCAATGGTATTCCACCATAATTTCTTAAGATCATAAAAGAAAAGTGAACATATAAAGTTTGCGAAAGAACAATCTAATGTTTCATTTCCTAGTTGAAAGCTGAATATTTCCTGAATTCTTGCAAACTCAGAGGGGAAGAGGTGGAGAGATTTGGAAGACATTTTGGCTGATCTTTGATCACAGACTTGGGAGAGCTGCCTACAGCAAGGAAGGCAATGACCTGACACCAGTCTCAACATACTTCGTGTGTTACACTGCCTGGGATCTTCCTTGCATAAGCTCATTAATGAAGCACTACATGAAGACAACAAAACAGAACCCCTCAATATTGACAAGAAAAAGCAAAATGAAACAGACTTCAAAACTAGGTAAGCTGTACAAACACCTTAGTTGGAGAGGTAAGTGGCAGAAGTTCTTGGCTTCCAAGGGCAAAAGTCATAAAAAGAGAAGAATACTATTTCTTTGGATTATCAAAGCACTGAGAGCAGATACTCTGTTCATCTACTGATGCTCTCCACTTTTTTTTAGTTCAGAGTGATAGTGATTACTTATGAAGAAATCACTGAATTTCACAGATTTTTGTGTTTCTACTTATTCTGTAAAAGAAAATAATTTAATAAATCCTTTTTTATTCAGGAAGATTTAATGAAAGTTTTAACTGAACTGCTTCTTCACAGCCTGCATTCCTGTCAGTAACTATTGTCATTACTGTTGTAGGAGAATTGTGACTTCTCCATGATTGGACAACAGTTAGTGTAGTAAGGAAAGAGAAGATGAAGTTGTTGGAGCCTTGTAGCAGAATCTTTCAGTCCCTTTAGGAAGGGAGCAATTTGTAGAGCAGGAAAAGCTAGGACAAAGAAGGGCCACACCATTTTAGGACCTCTAAATACTCCTGCAGGGTAACCTGGCTTAGACATTGCCCAAGGCTACATCAGGTTATTAGAATACTCAATGGCTAAAATAATTTTAAAAGTCAGTTTCCTTTATAATAACCACAGGAACTATTTGGAGTGATTGCATATGCAGTTTGGAGAATGTGATGGTGAGTGGGGACAATCAGCACTCCTCTACTCATGAGCCCTCACTGTCAAGTGTCATCACATCAGTAATTTCACTTTGTCTGCTTTCTTTTTGAGACTGAGCATCTCTAGTCGTGTCCGTAAAGCATGGGAAGAGTCAGAACATCTTGTGGTAGGTGCTTTTCATAGAGATCGCTCCCCGCTGCCTCAGTAGAAGGAGCTTATGTGTGGGATGAGTGGGTCCACCTTCAATCACAGCCTCTGTCCTTCTGCTGACCCCTGTCTCTGCCACTCCTTCTTCCCTATTCTTTCTCGACCTCTTTTCACAATTGCCCATCTTCCTCTGCAATGGTCTCTCTGCTATTCTCTTACCTAGTATGGATTTTGATTTGTCACAGGGAAAGAAAAAAGACAAGACCCAGACAATGAAGGTAGACTGTGAACTCTACATTTATGCTTCCTGAACAGAAACTCTCTCTGCATGAAAATCAAATAGGAAAGGGAATAAAACATGGTGATTTTGAGACCAGATTTTCCCTGATTCCCTGAGAAGCCCAGAAGTCAGAAGTCACTGTCAGCTCCCTGTTTCTGTGTTTCAGCCTTATTTTCAGAACAGGTTAGAGCAAGCCACCACTCTTGGCTCTTATTCTGCCTTTCCTGGAGTGGGAAGCATATGGGAATGCCTGACAACTTAAAATTCTGCAGTCCTGAGGTGGTGAATACTATTACAACATTGAGCAGCCCTGAAAGTGCTCCAGCTTCTTCCTAAGGACAGCCCCAAACCTCCTTACGATCTGCCCGGGCTGTTCTCAGCAAACCTATGCAAGACCCCAGGTTTTCTCCCAGGAGATTCACAGGGTGTTATAAAAGGGCAGCACTTTGTGTGGCTAAGCAGTGTCAAAGTAAGACCATCCAATGACAAACACAAAGTGAGCTGAAGTCAAAGGAAGTAGCAGTCCCCCCTGCTTAAACCATAATGGTGCTTCTGTATCACTACAGATACATCATCTCATTTACAGAATTAGAGACCAACGATAGGGTATAAAAATGCAAAGCATTGTGCTAACCTCAAGTTTCTCAGTTTCCTCCTCTGATACATTTGTCTCATAATTAAATGATAGTATTTGTCTGTGAATAATAAACATTTTGAGCTTGAATTAATGCAAATATTTCTCTCCTATCTCAGTTGGTAAAATAATAGAGCTATTCCAGGCTATCTCCTATTGCCCGTTAATGTTGTGTATATAAATAAGCCAGGTTATCTTTTTCTTGTGAGAAATGTTTTATCTAACAGGCTCTTGTCTAGTGGTTCAGTACTCTACCACTCTAAATTAGGACACTTTATCTTAAGGCTTCATAATCTTACGAGACTATAATTGGAAAGTTTATAAAAAAATCCTGCTTTGTAAGCTTGGCAGCTGAGATAGAAAGAGGGAATGAGAAAGGCTACAGCAGAATTACACCATCACTGCTAGCCTGACTCCGCTTGACAGAGCCGTTTAATATTTTGACAAGACAAAATATAAAGCAGCATTTTATTCTGTAGAGACTTCACTAGACACAAGCATGGAAGTGCTTGTGATCAATAAAGTTTGCGGTGGAGAGTGATTTATTTACAGCAGGGTATTATGTAGAGAAAGAGCTGTGATATTTCCACAGGCTTTGACGGCATAATGGGCCCCTCTCAATCCTTACATGGAAGGGTTAGATTGTCATGGTTGCTCAGGCAGTATTCAAAACGTTATCTGATCAGCCTTAAAGACTTCAGAACGAGACAGATGATTAGTTACCCTAAACGATCCTCATCATGCAGAAATTGATGATTTAATATAGTCAATGACAGACGATTCCATTTGTACTAGATAAAGTGTCTGCGGTTTGTATCAATCATAATAGAGTTATTATTGAGCATAAAAGAAAAGCATGTTTAATATCATTAATTCCAGATATGTCGCTTTCCACATCTGGCATTCATCCATAGAGCAGAACCACTCCAGGCTATCATTCCTGCCTGTGCGCTGGTGACTCCAGTGTTTTTTGTAATTTCAAAATGTTTTTCAGCACCTCCAGCTAGGTGCAATAACAGTTTACAGATTACCTATGTCATCACATTTTGACAAACTTCTCAATCTGATGTGACCTTCATCTTTAGCCATCTGCTTGCCTTTGTTTCTGCCTTTTTTTTTTTTTTTTTTTAATAAACCTCTGCAGCTTAAAGCTGCAGTGGTTTGTTCCATATTCTTCTAGGTCAAGATTTCACCTGTGTAAATCCAGAAACACAGACTGAAATGTACAGACAGTAACCTGGGTTCAAGTCTCAAGATAGCTGACACTGGGCAAACCTCCTAGGTAGATGTTTTCATCACTTACTTCAAATGCTCTTTAATTGTTAATGGCTATCAACAATCCCCACATAAAAATCGCTATTCAGAAAATACCCTTTGTAAAACCAGTCCTTCTGCAGAGCCTGGTTTTTTTGAATTCCTAGAAAATATGGGGCAGAACCTGGATGTTTCATAGTCAAATCATAAATACCTGTAAGTGACCAAACAGAAACATGGTGAAAATGCAGCTCACACCACTGCACATGCAATCAGTTAATCCAGCCATGGAACCCCAACACTCACCAGAGGATCCAAACACACATGCCACTGGTCTCCAGGAGGGAGACTAAATTCCCAGAAAATCTGAATCTATGTACAGATTTATTTTTTTTTTTCTCCCTATTTTCCTGAATCCCAGCTAAAACTTCAAATGAGGAATGAAGGTACCTATGGGATTTTGTTTCTTTACCCACTCAGATGGAGGATTGCATGGTTTTAAGTGATAAATGCTCAAAAAAAGAAAACTAAAGGGTTATAAAGGAGTATGAGCACGCTTTTTTTAAATACCAAGTCCAAGATTTCTTGTTATATTGTTCAAATCAGAAAATTGGCGAGGCATTCTTTTACATGCAGTCATAGGGGCCTCCTCGCTGTTTTCTTCCTGCTTGCATGGGTGTTTTATACCAATGGGGAGAACAGTACAAATGAGTTGGCTGTCTGCCAGTTCAAACAGCAGGAAGTTTACTGGTGCTGGAAGCCTTATTTATTTTGTGTTTTATTTTGGAAGGAGAGGTAAAGAAGGCTAATAACATTTCAGGGGCAAAGAGTGAGTTGTTGTCCTGCGCTTCAGGCTCTGCTATCAACCAAGCATTGCAACATCTCCTATACTGTAGAGTTCAATTTAAAGATCAAATCTGCTATTACCTCCTCCTCTCCTACTGTCACTCTTCCAATGGAAAGGACAAGAAAACTAAATCATTTGAGTAACTACAACTGTATATATAAGTGTTGCAACTAGGGGAGGGAAGGAAATGGTAACTATTAAGTAGATCCCAGTTAATTCTGTGCAAAACAAGAGGTGAAAAGTTAGGCACAGACCTGAACTGACCTCAAGGCCCTGATAAAGCAATTATCATGATCATTTAATAACAGCAAAGATCCTGACATTCCTACTTTATTTTTATTCACTTTTTACCTAATGATATGTTTCCTTCAGTAGAAAAAACATTTTTTTGGTAGAGAAGAGCTTGCCGCTGCTAAACCCCAGCTGCTGGGTCCTCCCCCTTCAGGTGCTACCCATTTTATTTCTGCAGATTATGGTCAATAAAACCAGACTGGCAAAAGGGCCCAGTGATGCCACCAAACCACTCAGTCTTTCTACCTGGCTCATTTCAGTGACCGGGTTTGCAGACTAGCCCGTCAAACCATTCCTTCAGAGCAGCCAAGGGGGCAATGAGCTGCCCTGACAGGGTGAGAATAAGTAGCCAAAGGAAGTGGGGAACATTCTAGTGGGGTGCCACTGGTAGAGGACATGCTCCTGCACTTTCATCATCAGCAACACCACAGCCTGGGGACTTTAAGAAAAGACCTTCAGCCTCAGCAAAGATTGTTTTAGCACCCAGAACAGAAGTCATCCCTGGGAAACTGTCATTAGTAGCTGACCTTCACATGATTAACCCTCATGGCTCCAATTTCTATATACAGGTAAGTTGGGCCCTTGGGTTTTGATCAACCACTTGAGGAAAAAAAGTAAAAGATATCAAGGGTGATACAAAGAGCAATCATTACCTCATTTTGGTAACTACTTTTCACATTAAAAAGCTTTCATTGTGAAAATAAGATGAAAAGATAAGCATTCAGTAGAAGAAGCTATAAATATAAAATATGGATGCTGAACATGGCATATGGCTTAAAGCAGAAGTGATCAATCATCACAATAACTCAAGTTCACTAGACAGCTGAAACTATCAGAGCAGAATAACAGGTGACTGCTTCCTTGGTATCATTAAATATTTTAATACAGTTATTTCTTTCTGCATGTAAGTATATGCAGATGTGTGTATGTACGCACATGTATAAAAGGGTAAGCTATAGAACTGCTACCATTGAGTTAAAAAATATGGCAAATATCTCTTAGTTCTTCAGGCTAGCTTTGATAGAAAAGAAAAATTTACTTTCCTTTAAATGTGCTTACTGGAAATTAGCATTATATCAGTAAACACCTACCTTTGGCCTTGGATTTCTAGCATGAGACATGGGGGAAGATGTCTCATTTGACAAGTGTCAGATGATGTTAGCATGCTCTCACATATTATCTGAGAATCTTCTTATGGCAAATATAGCCAGCATCTTTTGAAGGAAAAAAGTGAAACTTCCCAAAACCTGAAATGAAAAGAATATTCAAATTTTTCTCCAGCATATTGAAACTTTCTGTTTAAAAAAAAAAAGGTTATTGGTAAAAGAAAAAAATGAACTCTGAAGAAGGATTTAGGAAGAAATGCAAGAAAGAGATACATTGGATCACAGCAGTGAATATACAGGTAGAGACTTTTAAAGAATGTGAAGATTTCTAGTCTTGGAAATTAAAAGGTTCAGAAAAGGCTCTCAAAGTAAAAAATATTAGAGGGTACTGACTACCATATAAAATGCAGATGAAACTTTATTGTTAGGAGATCTAAAAGAGTAATGACTGCTTTATGTGGGCAGGGTGTAGGAAAGGAGCTATAATATAAACTGAAGAGCAGGCAAAGAACAGGCACAGGCATTGATCACTCTCTGCTTTGGTGTGTATATCTAGTATACTCTGCTCTGAGCTGGCTGTCCTGACTGCAGGGAGATGCAAGTCTTGTTCACTGGAGAGGGCATAGACACTCAGACTTCACCACCACTGGTTCCCACTCAGATCCTAACAGCAGCTCTGAGGACATTACACACCACTCTTCACAGTCACAGCTGGTCCCCAGAACCCAGATGGTCATTCCAACTTACTTTCCTGTCCCATCATTTTGCCTTGTAATCCCTGACCCTGTAAGAGTCCTCTTCTGCATCCCTCAGATTCTTCTCTTGAATGCTAGATTTCTGTATCACCTCAGCATCTCCAAGTCCCTCTCGGAGTTTGCACCCAAGTCCCTAAATGCAGAATAGCAGCTACCTTCCCAGGGACTACCTTTTTTCAGGTTCACTGAAACAGCAGGGTACAGCAGGCAGCCACAGTATGGGCAGTTTCATTTCTGCATTCTGAGTCCTGGTGGGATTGGTGGCTGTCTTCAGTGATCACAGTTCAGCACTACCCCTATTACAAGATGCGCAGAATGGCTTTCTTGCTCTTCCTTGCTGCACACAGGAAAACTCATCCAGTGAAAACTAAAAGTAATGAGAAGCTTAAAGTGAGGGATAATGACGATGATAATAGTAGTAGTAATAATAATAATAATAACAACAATGAGAATTGCTATATAACACTGGTGGGGACTGAGACACTGAAAGACACCTTGGGAAGTTGTTGATGAGAAGAAAGCCTGTGACAGCTTTACACTCAGATCAGTACCAACAGGAGAATTTCTCCCATAGGTGTCCAGATGAGCATGCTCTGGTAAATCTGGATTCCTCAGCCTGTCAGAGCATAGCCTCCCTCCTACCCAATTTTGCAAAAAAAAATTTGTTTTCTCACTAAGTTTGGAAGACACCTGTGATTTACATCTCTTTGTCCAACAGCAGGATTTTCCAATAAGAATCACTCTTTTTCCAGTTCAGACCTGTCTCCAAAATCTCAAGATGTTTGGTCAAAGTGACATTTCAGCTGCTTTCCTTCAGCAAAAATGACATTGAGCACAACAGCAGGGGAACTGAGAGAGGACCATATATAGACAGACAGGAAAATCAGACTCAAGAGAGTGCTGTGTGTAACCACTTAAACTCAAGATACATTCTACTTCTCACCTTTCAAGCAAATACATGTCTTTTGTGTCCACTCTTTAGGGTCACATGGAAAGTGAAACCTTGGAGACAGGAAAGAAAGAGAAAACAGATTATTACAGACCTTGCTGCTGTCCTGAGCAATTCTTCCTTTTTTCCACATAATGAATTAGCTTCTTGAGCAAGAATTCAGTTTGACTCTTAAACCATAGTGAATTGCTATTCTAATTTACCAATGTCAGCTTTGTTTCAACCCACTGTTAATCACTTAGTTTTGTATGTTTTATAAAACTGAGACAGATATTTATAAATACATTGTGGGGCACATAGGGGTACATCTCGTATACTTACACATATATTTCAATAAATGCATAGTTATTGAAATTAATCTCTAAGAAACTGTGGTTAAGTTCAAATCCATCTTGTGGTCAACACCATCCAGCAATTCTGCAATTCTGCTACTTCCTTTTACTTTTTTTTTTTACAGGTTATCCATTCAGTTCTGTCAAAATCCTGCAGTTGATCTAATTCCTAGTAACAAAAGTAATTACTTTGAGTTCTAGTTTGCTATAATTATACTGCTACAGACATTACATACTCTAAAATAAAGGGGTATGGCACTGCAGCTCCAGCAAGCAACAACTCAAGTCTATGCGGCCTTTCCGGAGCTTCGCTGTGCCTTGCCGTATTACCGCTGTTTCTTCTTATGAAAAGATTTTGTTTGCACCATTGCAGTTTAACATTATTTTTCCTTTTCTTAACTTGCTGTTTGGTGTCTCAGCATGACTGGAGGAAATCCATTCACAGTGTCATGCAAGGCAGGGGGGCTCTTTCCCCCACCACTTGGTTTTGCACAGCTTCCCTAAGCCCTCGACTTTTCTCCCGCAGATTTCCCACTTACTGATTCCCTGCTTCTCTTCTCGAGGAGGGTTTGTGCTATACATTTTCCACCACTGGATATCCTACTCTGCCTTTCCAATCTGCGCATTTATGACAGCTTTTTTTGCTTTTAGGATCTAAAAACATAGGATCATCCTTTTCTGGCGCTCTCTCACTGGGTGCTCAGTAACAAAGGAATGGGCTTAGAAGGAGCATCACAGGGAACAAACCTGCCATTGGATAGGGCAGAGATGAAAAGAAATCAAGGTGTAAGTGCATAAAATGGACCTGAATGATGCTGTTGGCGATAACACACATTTGCTTTGCTGGATCAGGCTTTCCAGATACCTTTGGAAGTGTGGGTTTGTACGACAGGAAAACTTAGAAAGGCTTTCTTGCTTGGTCTGTCATTCCCAACATGTGGAATAATGCCTATAGTTGAAACAACTTGCAGAGAAATCTGCTCATATTAGGAAAATGTAAACAAAGCTGATTAATTCAGAGCCTGAATGCTCACTTGGGAGGCACTCCTACTGACAAATTATCTCTCTGAGAATATAGATACAATCCCTGGTGTCATGGGTTCAGCAGTAGCAGTCATTTTTTCTCCTTCTTAGTGGCTGGTGCAGCACTGTGTTTCTAACTTTCA